>JANPWX010000049.1:10103067-10121300 GCA_024734555.1 Trochalopteron elliotii
GGTGCCAGGACCAGAACTTAGTCACTTACCTTATACCAACAATTTATGTATGATTATGTCTGTTTACCTATATGGAAGCATATAGTCTTATGTAATACAAAAGGAGACAACTTTTAAAAAAAAGGAACTCAGTGATACTGCAGATGATACTAGTCCAAAACCAAAATTGTCATATCCTTGACAGGTGTTGCATTTAGCACACAGGACAAGACATCTGATACCTGAATAATTATGTTCAGGAGCAAAGCATTCAGTCTGTTGAAACTGATTCCCTTGATGTCTGGCCAGTCAAATTTGGCCTACAAATTTATTCATCCAATTATTGCTTCTCATGGACATCGCAGTCACAGAAATGTGATTTACAAACAGAGGTACAGGACGTGCCCACATAGTGCTGGAAGACGAACAATAAGTGCTGGGACCAAGGTTGGTATCTGGAGAGCCCCCTTCCTTCTGTGAGGTTCCTCTAAGTGTTTTTAGTTTCCTGCTATCAGTGTGACTTTTTAGGATTGTACCTGGGACAAGCAGAGCACCAGTTGTTGGATCGGTGCTTCAGGCGATGAATGGTGATGTATACATCAAGCATGGCTGGGATGGTGGCAGGCTCAGCATGCCCACACTCATGAAAAGATCCATCAGCCTGCCACCAGGCTGTTTCTAGTGCACCAGCTGGTTTGTTTATAGCTAGAGGCTTCCTCATGGGTCATCTTTCTGCTTGTGAAGTGTAGGAAGTGCTTCCAAAGTGAAAGCAAGTCTGGCTCTGGCCATCATGTGTGGTTGTATTGTAATGGGGTAGGAGGTGGTGATGAAAGCAAATGGAGTAATACAGTGCTGCCTCACTGGCATCTGCCAGTCACTTGATCGTGTCTGGTGCCCAGTTTTCTCTGCTTAACAACGTAAGGTTTAGCTGCCCTCCAGGATTACCAGGTTCTGATCGTTAATGAAGCTGGACAATGCCATCACAATATGACATCAGCTCCTCTTTTATTCTATGCATCATTCATTCTGAATTTATCCTAGTAATGTTGTGTGATACTCTTAAGAAATACAGACTGCACCTGAGGAAGTTTGCACAGTTTTGACAACCACATGGGGCTGACAATTTCAGCTGGCAAAAAACCGATGAGATATATATAGAAACATGATCTTCCCTTGCAATTTGGTTGCGCTGTTCATCTCATTGCTTTGTTTGCTGCTGTTGAGAACCAGATAGAGACATTGTGGTGAAGTGCAGACCTGTCCTAGCATGGAGGCCCCTTCAAGCCCATGTACAGCAGGAGACTGAAAATGAAGCAGAAATGCACATCAAGGCGAGGATAAAACTGGTGCCGAGATTGTAACCATTTAATAGACGTGGTTGGGATAAGTCTGAGTTTGCTCAGGGCAACGGAAAATATGGTTGACAAAAACATCCAATCTACATTGACACCCTTTTGTCACAGTCCACAGTCTGGTTACTCACAGAAGGCTTTTGTGAGAGGAGTGAAGCAGCAGGACACAGCTGGTCAGCACTGTGTGCCCAGAATAAATCAGCATACTGCTGTGGAAAATTGTTCTGATTCAGGTAGCACAACATCAGGTTTCCTGGACGCAAGTCTAGGACACAGAATGGGATGGAGACCAAAAGTCAGTGGAGCACAGCAAAAAGAATTGTAAGAAATTAGGCACAGCTATTGTTAAGATATGCAGGAAATCTTCAACTACGATTTTTGCCAATAGGAACTCTGATTAGGTGTTTGGTTGTGTGTGGAGCCCCTATCTTATTGCAGAGTGCATGAGTGTTGTAGAGGCTCAAAACTCTCAGGGCAGAGGAAAGTTCTAGCGTGAAGGACTGTATAATCAGTGGTATCACCCCTAGTGCTCTTCCTCACTGGTTCAGCACATAGGCATGGGTGTGCTAAATTTTGCATGAGGTAAGTTCAGGTACAGATCTGAATGTTTAAAATGCTGAAGGCAAGCAGTCTAACAGCTATCCAAGAGTGGTCCTTCATCGTGCAAATTTGTCAGAGCTAAACCATCCCTGACAGATGTTTGTCGGACCCATCTGGGCCTCAGTGCCACCCTATATTGCTGTGGCTTCACCAACCATAACCAACAGGCAAAAAACTTTGAGTGAATTTCTAGCAGCCTCTGTTTCATAGCACTGCTTATAGAAAGGCATTGGTGAGTAAGCTACCAGAAAAGCTACTAGTTTTGTATGAAATCAATATTGATTCAGGACTAAAATGGAACTTTTTAAGAAGAACAGATTGTAGGACTGGATTTGGATGTAAGAGTGTGGATATTCCTTGGTGTTATAGTCTAAATCAGCAATTGGTAAAAGTACTTGGAAGTTGTCTGATATACTGCACTAGTACCAAGTGACTGTGGATTAAAAGCACTATTGAGTTCCATCAGTTTCCTACACATGTGAATTTAAGTGATAACTTTTAAAGGAAAATCATTGCTCCTTTCAGGGTGTTCTCCTAAACAAAGGAGTATTTCTTCTATTCCCCTGTTGCAGGTCATGGCAGAAGAAAAGTTGCCAGGTGTTTTGATTCTGGATATAGGAGGAACTCATGGTGTGCTAGAAGACCTTGCAGCACTTTTGAAGAAACACTTTCACCTTATCACCATGAAGGAATTTCTTGGAAACAGAGAAGAAATGAGCAAAAAAATCCAATCCATTTTTGTATTTGAGTGCAGGCCAACTATTGACCGTCAGCTTCTAGAAAGCCTGCCTAATTTAAAGGTAATTGGAAACTCTGGGGTTGGAGTGGATCACTTAGACTTGAAAATGATCTCGAGCTTTGGAGTAAAAGTGACCAACACCCCACATGCCGTGGCAGACCCAACAGCAGACATAGGAATGGCCTTGATGCTGGCCTCAGCCAGAAGACTAGTGGAAGGTAATGTTTTAAATTTTCTTGGTCCTAGTTAATTCTTTGGCATACCTCACTTTTGCTGTGATAGAGATGATCTTTTTGAATCAATATTTGGGATGCATTTACAGGGAAAAATTTTCAGAGGCCTTTACTTTCAGAGACATCTACTTCTATGTCTCACTTCTTTTTAGGCCAACAGTGACAAGAGTAAGGCTTTTGTCTAAATTAGTCACTTGAAAGTCTTGTGATATCCTCTTTGGAATAATGTCTGGGTTTAATTCTTCTCTGGCTGTTCACTGGGTGGGTTGTTTATAGCTGTAAAAACTGAATACAGAGTGCCTCCAAACTGAATGTCACCACTTTCCATTTCCCCTCGAAAGAAGCATTAGGAGGTACAGCAAGATATAAAGCATTAGTGGCCTCATCTCCAATTCCAGAGCAGTAATTATTATAAATTATTCTTCTTCCTGCCTTAGATGAGTTTGTCTAAACCAATGGGTTGTATTTCCTGAAGAGTATCAGCATTATTTTTGAAATAGAGGATAATCCTTTTGACAAAGCTGTTATAAGTTGTACCACCAGCATTAGTTTGTGTCCCTCAAAGCAGGTTCTTTCCCCACTTCCTTACTACACGATGCCTTTCTGGGAAAGAAAGATGTCAGTAGAGACTTTCACAAGAAGCCACCTCTGTCTTCAGGGACTCAGGGTCTTCTTGTCACTGCTGCTCCACCCCTGAGCATGGAATAACGTCTCTTTCCCCGTGATGTTTTCTCACTATTGCATCTTTTTGAACCTCAAGTTCTGTGTATAACTGCTCATAGAGATCCCTGGCTGAGCTGGAATTTGAAACCTTTGTCCCTACTCAAGCAGTGAGGCTGCTTTGGTTTGTGATCCAGGAGACAAATGGAGAGATTTACCCCAGGTAAAAAAAAAAAAAAAAGTCAAGACAATGTTTGCAAGGTGGTTTCAAAGAAGCTATTTTTGAACTTCCAAGAAAACACACCAGCTGTGGAAGAGTTAATTACCCAAGGACTCATTCCTTCCAGCTCAGTATCCAGCCAGGATCCCACTGTGTTACTGGCTTTGGGCCTGTGTGCAGGAATCGGCACCATCGGCACCACTTATATAAACTGGTCAAAATCAACAAAGGTGTTTTGTAAGGGGTGCTCCAGAGCCCCACTGCTGTGATGGTGATAAACCCTTTCTTTCCCCCAGGCCTACGTTTATGGCTGATTTGTACACATTCAACATGTATTTGCACGCAGGCTGCCAGGTTGCTGTGTCTCCAGACACGAAGTATTTTGCTGTTGACTGGCTGGGAGTAGAAGTAACCAGAGCAACACTTGGGATCATTGGGATGGGCAGCATTGGATACAAAGTGGCTCAGAGAGCCAGGGCCTTCAACATGAGGATCCTGTACCATAACAGAAACCGGAGGTAAGGACACCTGGTTTCTGCATTGAATTGTCTGGGGGGCAGCGATGGAAGCCACAGCTCTGCTCTTCCTTTGCACTTGTGGCAGTTGTAAGCAGTGTGAGAAGCACCAGTGTGCCACCACTTCCTCACTTTGGCTCCCTCCTGCTCCCCTCAGGAAGCAGTTCCCCCTGCACTTGCCCTGCCCTGGTTAGCCACTACCAGTGTGAAACAAGAGCTGTGTAAGCATTCAGGACGTGTTGTCCAAGCAAACCAGGCCTTGTGCCCTCGTGGTATGTCAGACTCTTCTTCAGGCTTCTGGCAGCAACCCTGTTCCTCCCAGCCAGTTTCCTCAGCCTAGCCAGATCACTCATCACACTGGCACCAATGTCAAAGGTCTTAATTTCTCATGGATTTGTAGTTCCCTTTCTTTCACACTCCATTTCTTTTCAACCACAAGTCCTAACTGGCATGTCAGGCAAGGAAAGTCTCCACAGGAACTGGCATAGACACAGGAGAGAAGAGCAGGGTCTGACTGCATCCCCAGCCTCCTAACCTCATATTGCCTGTGTACTTTGCTCTCACACATACATCACTCCCACCACTCCTGTAGCCTCTTGCTCCCTCTAGCCCACATCCTTTCTGCATCCATTCCACCATCTGTCCCTATCAATGACTTATCCTTTACGTTGGTCTCCAGCCTCTCAGTTTCTGTGCTTTCTGGAACTCTCCTAGGGCTGATTGGTTGTTAAACTCAGTTAGAAGTAGTTGTGTCAATTTGGGGTGTATGCATTTTTCCTTCAGAAGAAAGGAGGAGGAAGAGGCTGTTGGTGCCCACTACTGTGCAAAGATGGAAGACTTACTGCAGCAATCTGACTTTGTTATGTTGGTTGTGAACCTGACTCCTGAGACTCACAAACTGATTGGGAAAAAAGAGCTGGGGCTGATGAAACCCACAGCCACTCTCATAAACATCAGCCGAGGTAGGAGGATCTGAAATCACTGTTCGTGGCTCCACACTTAAGGTTGTGTTTTGTCTGATTGTGTTGACATTCCCCTCTCCAACCTCAGTCTGTGATATCCCTCTGTTGTTTGGGTCATGAAGTAGCTGGCAGTCTACAAATGGGTGACTTATGTGGATCTTATGCTATGTCTTCAAAAGTTCTATGGAAATTAGGGATGTTCAGCAGATGGTTGGTTCTCTTTAGCCTTATTCTAGAGACAGCAGGTTTTAGTGGAAATAACTGAAAGGTTTATCATCAGCAAGGGAGAACGGGGTACAAGGGAAAATGTTAAGTAACTTTTGGAACAGCAGTGTAGAAAGGAAGCCTCGCATGGGATGACAGGTCTGTTGGCACTGAACAAGCGTATGAGAGACATTATTGTTTCAGTAAACAAAGCAAAGATAAAAGAGTGGAAAGTCTGCAGAGATTAAATAATTTGTCTATAATAATACAGGAAGTGTCAAAATGAGGAGAAGACTGAAACTGGTCTCATCCCAGAAAAAATCTTATGCAGTGATCATAATCGTCCTATAATTAAAGATTAATAAGTAAAATCTTTGGTTTGTTTGGTTAATGATTGTTAAAAAGGCATTCTCTTTTCTAACAAGATGAAGATCCTCTAGTTTTTCTCACTTGACCCTGGAGACTTCCCCCCCCCTCATAGGTAAAAATGTGTTCGTTAACTCCTCAGGATATCAGGATTTAATTTCAATGCAGGTGCAGTTATTGATCAAGATGCATTGGTAGAAGCTCTCCAGAATAAGGTTATTCGGGCTGCAGCTCTGGACGTGACATACCCTGAGCCTCTGCCAAGGTAAAGAAACTAGTTTCCCATTCTGTTAATCTGAAATATTTTAAACTGTCTTCAAAGTGTGCTCATAATTTTGATCACGGGAGACTCATTGTGTAAGGGCAAAACCTCACAGCCTGTCTTGCAGAATCATAAATAAACAACTTATTCCACTTTCCCACCTCTGTCAGTTCTTTGCCAGTCTGGCTCATGGGCCAGGCAATGAGTGAGATGGTTGGAGAGGAAGAAGAAATGTGTAAGCAAGTGTCCCACAGCTTGGTGCTTGTTCTGTGCTTTGGTGTGAAGGTGCCATTGCTGTTTCCTGACGTTCAGTTCTTCGCAACTAGCATGGAATAGCAGCAGTATAACTTCACTATGTAATACATTCTGTTCTTTCTGTTTCTTCCAGAGATCATCCTTTATTAAACCTAAAAAACGTCATCATAACCCCACACATTGGAACCGCAACAGTCCAAGCCATCCGTATGATGGCAGAAGAAGCAATAGCAAACATGCTGGCTGTTCTCAATGGCCAGCCCATTCCAAGTGAAGTGTTTCCCAAATGATGAAGGCCAGATGATGCCACTGAATCTCCTGTGTACGGGAAGGCACTGTTTCTTACCACTTTTAAGCTGAAAACAAAAAGCAACCTCTTCCTGCACTGCTCATCACAATGCTGCAAAACTGTCAGACTTGATCTGTTCTGTTGCTTACAATTCCAAAAAATAAAGTGAAACTATTAAAATAGATTTGTTTGAAGATTTTAACTGAGCAGTTATGCATTTTGATATCTTCAGTCTGTTTCAGTGAATACTAGTGTTCTGTTCCAGTTCTTGCTGCTACACAGTGATAAGCACGTGCACCAGGCAGTTTGTGCAATGCTCTCAAATATTTGAAGATGAATGAGCATTGATTCCCTGCAGAAATTTGGCTGTATCCTGAAACACTTTTCAGCCAATATTCCAAGATTCTATTTTGTTTTTAAAACACTGAAGAAATGTTCTTTAAAGTGATCATAGGCCTAAGGTTTTCTAATTTAAGAAGAGCACTGCTTCATCTGCATGTTGAAGTGAAGCCAGTTGTTGAAAAACTGTCTTTATTTTTCATGAGGGGATCCTTTGAAAACCAAAGTAAATTCCAAGAGATTTAGTTCCTCCATGCAGACAAAAATGATGCTTTTATTTTGATTGGCCATGAAAGAAAGGTAGAATTACCATTGAAATCACATGGGTGAGGGCATAACCTAAAGCAGATTAGTGATCAGTCCTGACTTGCAGACCAGGGCCAAGTTTTTCCTTACATTCTCTTTCCTATTAGCAATCAAAAAATTCAGAAAATTCAATAAAGTGATTGTCACCTCCACAAAGTCAGGAAGACTCCATTATTTTGCAACATGCTCAGGCTCCCTGAACGGATGGTAAAACGAAGTTCTAGTAAAGGAAGTGTAGACAGACCAAGAGTTAAACATTCCATTGGAAATACAGAAATAATACTAACAAGGCAACAAAATTGCTGCAGGATTGCTATTTCAAGATCTTTGGCCCCTGAACACTCTCCCCACAGCTCTTCCCAAAACTCCTATAGAAAATCAAAGGTAGCTATACTCTGTCAAAAAAAACCCCAAAATAACTGTCAATTCACAGACCCTCTCAGGACCAAAACCAGATGGTCACAGATTCTGGGGAAAAAACCCAAACCAAGCAATTTAGAGTACGTATATCTTTCTTGGAAAACACTTGCCTAAGCATATGTTATTTTGGTAACTTATTATAAGCTTAGGAAAAGGTTCTGCAATCACTGGGGTCTCTTCAGGACAGGTGGCTGCAAAAATCTCTGCAACGAAGCATTTAAAAATTAACCTGATATCTCAAAGTTCATGATGAAGCTGTGCAATTTATTTTCATGACGTAGATTTGGTCCAACATTTTTCTAAACTACTTAGACAAGGTACTTTATCATTTCAGGGTAGCAAAGGAGATTTATTGCACTATTTACTGCAGACTACTGATGATCTGAGACTAAGCAATTAATGAGAAGTGTGTTTTGAGCATGGAAGCAGTAATATGAAATCTTAGATCATGAGGACAAAAATTGTTTAGATTGATTATGTGAATACCTCTGTGTGTGTGTGTGGGCATACCTGTGTGTATAATTGGTAGCATATTTAAATGAGCTGCTTGCTTGTCTTTGGTTTTCTCATCTTCCTACATGGTTTATAAGATCTCTTGACATAAATGTCATGAAACAGGACATGGCAGTGATTATTCTTTAAAATGTCTGGAAATAATGATGTCTTGCTTTTGACACTTTGTGTCTTTCTTCTTTGTGCAGATCATGGAAGGAGGGGAACTACCTTGGCTTTTGGTAAATGAAATTGGTGGCATACGTGGGATACTGCATAGCCATGTGCCATTCCTGAAGAAACATTTCCACCTCATCACCATGAAGGAATTTCTTGAAAACAGAAAGGATGTAGGTAAAAAGGTCCAAGCAATCTATTTGTGGTGGCACAAACCAGTCATTGACAAAGAGCTCCTCCAGAGCCTGCCAAACTTGAAAGTGATTGCAAATTCAGGAGTGGGGATGGATCACCTGGATCTGAAGCTTGTAGCTAGCTTTGGTGTGAAGATGGCTAATGCTCCACGTGCTGTTTCCAGCAGCACAGCAGATACTGGGATGGCTTTGCTGCTAGCATCTGCTAGAAGACTAGTGGAAGGTAACATCTCAATTCTTTTGTGTCTTCTAAAAGTCGTACAAGATTTACCTGCCATTAATTTGGCTTTTCTTAGAGTTACCTCTAGTACACACAGTTTTACAAAAAATGTGAAAATGTAAGTATGTTGACTTGGCAAACAGAATAATAGGTATTTACGTGTATTTTATGCATAATAGGTATACTAAAATTATTATACTATACACAGACATACATAGCATGTATTTCAACTAGACATAAATAAAATGTGGTGGTGTTATCGGTGCTATGACCAAGAGTGGGGGGTGCCAAAAATCAGATGATCACTGAAGTCACAGACTGGCAGAAGAAATTAGTGTGGGAGACAACAGTGGGGCAGAACAAGGTTATATAGAATCATGGAAGATCCTGAGTTGGAAGGGACACACAAGGCTGATAGAGGCATGGGCATATTCTTGGAGACTGTAATGGATTAGTGCAGAATTGGGGCATTTAAGGGGCATTAGAGAGTAATAAAGGAGCCTACTCCAGTTTTTGTTAATAGCATCCTTCCTAGTTTCATCAACAATTTTTTCTTGCTATTTTGCCAAATAGACCTACCATTGGCTTGGTTAGAATGCCTCCTTCTTCAGGAAAAAATCCTTCAGATTTATCCTTTTATACTTACCTGGCTTTGACTTGCCATCTGTACCAGAGGATTCACAGAAACTCAAAGGGGATTTGTGTCCCTCTGTTTCTACCTCACAAAGGGAGACAGATTAAAAGGAAGATTAATTTCTTGTTCCCATCTACTTAAACTGTCCCTGGTGGCATTTCTGATAGCTCTGTCCTGACATGGCTGAGTTTTTTTCCTGAGTAATTTTTTGTGTCCTTCCACAATATTCTGCTTGTGTTTTAGAAAAGCTGGCAGTATCAGAAGACTGAAATATCAAAAGGCTGTCACCTTGCTAGCAGTGCTGATGCTGTGTATATAACTGTATTTTATGTGTTGTAGAACTATCCAGAATTGTGCAAGTTGAACAGGTAATTACAGAAATTACCAAGTTGTGATTTTTAAAGAAGTCACACTTTTTTTCCAAGGAGAGTGGCAGATGTGAAGAGGAAACCCAATATCTAGTGTTGTTCTCCACCTGACATCTTCAAACTCTGCATTGTTATTGGCAATAATTATTTTGATGGTTGATGAGGAACAGGGCAATATTTTCATGATTCCAAAGCAGTAAAAATTTTTTTGAGAGATTATATCAAAAGGCTTCTTGTGGTATAGTGAGAATAAATTGGAATATCATATACACATATAGTAGGGAAAGATGATACATTAGATGTGTTTTTAACCATTAGAATTGTGCTGTAGTAGCACAGCAAGTCCAGACTCTTTTGCCTTGTTCCTCCATGTTGGACCCCATTCATTTCTCATATTTATGTGTTTTTCTTGCAGTCCATAACATTTCAATTTCTCCAAGTATGGAGTACTGTGAAGCTGATATTCTGGGAGTTAAAATTACTGGAGCTACTCTGGGGATCATTGGCATGGGCAGCATTGGGTATAAGATTGCTCTAAGAGCCAAAGCATTTGAAATGAACATTTTGTACCACAACAGGACACAGAGGTAAAGATATGTCTTGATCCTAATTGCAGCAGAAACTCTTCCAGATAGTCAGCATTTTCTTTTCAAGGAATTATGTCAGAAATAGAGCAAGAAATGAGGAAATAGGGCTAAGATTAAAACAAAAGGAAAAAAAAAAAAGAATGGTTGCCTGAAATAATTTCTATAAAGATTTACTCAGTGATTAAAACACTCGGAAACTTAATTTCGGTTTTATATTAGAAATTTCAAGGTTTCCTGCAGAAAAATGGAAATCAAGCATATACTTTTTTATTCTTACCACATTGTACTATAGTGACAACACAACTCTATTTGTTGTTCCTTTTTTCCCCATATTTTGAAGTTCAGGAGGGATATTTTTGAAACAGCAGCTGGAAACTAGGAAGCATATATTGGCACAATATGATTGAGAGCTGCTCATAAAGAGAGCCTTATTTCTTCTCAAGCCAGTAGGAATTTTAGCAAGTATTTAACTGGATTTCACCCTTTATTTCTAGCTCCCCCTAGCTTGTGTATCTGGGAATCTGAACCTTGTTAGAAATTCAGCACAGGGACTCTTTAATTCAAAGTGAGCAAAAGACCCCCATGAACAACTCGAGGCCTTTGCAATCAGGCAAGGTGCAGATAACGAGCAGAACAAATATTTGCGGCTATGAACTATGACCTATCCTGAGAGAATTTTACTCCTCTGTGACTGAAGGGAGAAGCTGCAGTGCTAAGATGTGGCTTTCAGGGGTTTTCCCCCTAAGCAGACTGCAGGAGGAGGGTCACTGCTTTAGCTACCCCTAGGCAATTCACAAGGGTGAGTGAGGCCAGGAATTTTTAGTCATGCTTGGCATTCCTGTTTCTTCAGAAAAACAGATGAGGAAACTCATATTTAAAATAAAGTACCCCTTAAGATCATTCAGAATTTCTTCACAAACCACAAAAAAAATTAAAAGGCATGAATCCCTTTCTTCTTTTCTTTTATGTGTATCATCCTTAACTCCCTCTGTTTAATGTTTTTCAGTTTTTAAAGAAATATTTATGTAAGAGTGCTGTGATGAATGATCAATGCACAGTGATTAAAAGCCTAAAGTTCATTTAAAGTACATTTACACTTCCAGCTTGTGTGCTGAATCAAGCTGCACTCTGTATGCTGCAAAACTGGCTGCAGTTCCAGTCTGTTCTTTTCTCATTTAGTTTTTGGTAGTTGACCTGACAGAAAAAAGCAGTGAAGTGCATTTGTTAGGAGAGACTTGGGTCAAAGTTACATTGAAGTTATTTTCTTAGTGTGACCTCTTTATTTCTAGATTAGGGAGGAGATAACTTAAAGCCCTTCTCTTGCAACCAGAAGCAGAAGATTGTACACATGATCCTTATCATTGCTTCTTTATTTTCCAAAGTTCAGACCACTAAATTTACAAAGAACATGAGAAATGGCAAGTATTCTTCTGCACTGTGAAAAGTTAAAACTAAAAATCTCTCTACTCTGGTAGCTTTTTCTGCTGAACACTTTATTTTATGAGAGTCCTGGGGCAGCCTGGCAAAGAGCTGCCTTGCTGATTTCACTCATAAAAAAATGACAGGTTTACTGGGAGTGCCAACAGGATGAAGACCACTGCCATGCCCAGAGCTTGCATGGGTGAGTTCTGGTGAATCTCTCCTCTGGTTTGAGCAGTGACTGCATCCTTTGAGGTGCACAGGGGATCCTGGAGAATGGACTGTGTACTGCCATCTACTTCAGTGCTCAGCCTTAGTTCACTGCAGACTTCATAAGAAGCCCTTGGGACCCTGCACTGGAGTGGCTGAAAGGCAGGCATGAATCTATCCTATGCTGTAGGGCTTGAAGCTTTCCAGAAGGATCTAAACACTGAGCTGAGAGTAAATTCACCTGTGTTTGCCACCTGTTTTCTATATGGATGTGATAATCCAATCTTTTAGTTTGTATACTTATGATATCATTGAAGAAAATGTTTCCATGACTGAAATGCTTTTTTCCCCACTAGGAAAGTGCAAGAGGAGCAAGCTGTCGGTGCCACTTACTGCAAAAAGATAGACAGCTTGCTCCAGCAGGCAGATTTTGTGATGCTGGTGGTGAGCCTGACACCTCAGACACACAGGCTGATCGGGAAAAGAGAGCTGGAGCTGATGAAACCCACAGCTACCCTCATCAACATCAGCCGAGGTACCAATCCAGATCCATTGGTTGGCCTCACAGTGTGGTCCAGCTCCTGCTGTGCTCCACGCAGCACTGTGCTGCATCCAGCACAGCCGGGGCACAAGCCGAGGATGATCAGGCATGACAGAAACTCCTCCCTTTCCCCTTCCCTTCTCTCTTCTCTCTCTGCTCTTTACCTGCGAGGTGCACTCAGAGACACTCCTATTCCACACCAGGTGCGGTAGTTGACCAAGAGGCGCTGGTGGCAGCTCTGCAGACTGGTGTGATCCAGGCCGCAGCTTTGGATGTCACCTCCCCAGAACCACTGCCCAGGTTGCCATCTGCTTATTTCTCGGGAAGGATGGGTGAGCCCTGCTGAGCCAGAGGCAATCCCTTCAGCAGGCAGGAAGCTGGCCCCCCTGCCCCTGGCTTGAGTTTGGTTAAAAGTGCCATGAATACAAATAGGATGCGGTCCAGATGTTGGGACTGATAACAGGCCAAAGGGAAGCCTGGGAGCTAGGAAACATTAGGAGGCAGGGAAAGCATTAAACCCAGAATCACCTTGCGAAGCTGCAGCCGTGCTTCACTTGCAAATTTCTTTATTAGAAAGTGCAGCTTGCCAATTTTAATGGGTGGAAGCTACTTGAAGCCTGAGACCAGCTGCATAGCCCGGAGGTGTCCTTCCCCACAGGCTTCTTTCCACAATACAAGGCAAACCTCTCGGGCCCAGAGACTGCTTAGCTTCTCTAAAAAGACCACACTGCCAGGATGGTGCCTTTTGGAGTTAGCCGTGCTGGCCGCATTTTGGGTTGTGGGGAGTTTGGTCTTATGGTGGCTGTGTGCAAATAACTACAGCTCAGACTGTTGTGTAGGGTGAATGTGTCAGGAGGGCTTAATCCTCTCTTCTGATGTAGTTCAAATTGCTGCCTTATGGCAGAAGTATGTTTCTGGAGAAAAGAACTGCAATGAAGTCTTTGCATGTCCTATTACAGTCCTAAATTACTTCAATGTAGGTGGTCAGGTTCTCAGGATCTAAGTGGGACTTGTAAAGTTGTCTCAAATTAACTTTGAATACAGTGCAAAAGCTAAAGTGAGACTCCTCTTTATTTAGATGAACAACAATAGTTTACTCTTTTTTCTTTTCTTCCAGAGATCATCCATTGTTAAAATTAAAGAACGTCATTATAACACCTCACCTCGGCATTAAAACAGACAAGGCTACCTACATGATAACAGAGGAAGCAGTTGAAAACATACTAGCAGCCCTGAGTGGTCTCCCCCTACCCAGTGAAGTGCTCCCTAGTTGATGTGTGAAAGGATATCACATCTCTTTTTATTCTTTTTCTCTTTTTATTCTTATCTTTCCCCTCCACATCAGCTCTAAAGATCTTTTTAAATACTAGAATGTCCATACACCTCACTAAAGCTTGGAAGGAAAGAGTTTGCCACCCCTCAGTTGTGTTTATATTCTTTCTGTTGTCTAATGCAAGTCCAAAAGACAAATAAACCAACACACAAAATGGCAGTGCTATGCCTTGTGTTGTGTAGCGTGACTTTATGAATAGTAAATTTTTATGAATCAGTAAATTTTATAGCAAAGTTGTCATTAAGTGGAGACAGGATTTTGCCTGGAGCCTTATGCATCTTTACAGAGCCTTTGTCATGCAGGTGGTTGTCACCAGGTGTTTGCCAAAATACTCCTACTCCCATCACTTTAATGTATGATGATGTTACCAACTCTTGCAGCTCCAGGAAACAAGAAATTGCAGCTTTTCAGGCACAGCAAATTGGCTGTCAGGAATTTCAAGACTGCCCCAGGGACCTTCCTGCTCTCTGAGGTACAGGTGCCCAGTACACCTTTCACTGTTACATACATAACCTTGAAACAGTAAGTTCAATTTATTTAAAAATAAAAGGCTAAGCAATAAATTACAGAGCTGAAAAACAAGGTTACTATACAATAAAACAGAAAAGAGAATAAAATGCCTTTTCTTAGATTAAATAAATGGGCAAGGAGACTCGCTCCTTATTAATACTTTTATTAAGATCAGCTCTAGGTGGGGGGCTCGAGGGGCTGCGCACACCGCTACTGCTCCCGGTGGACGACGCAGAGGAGGAGATGATCAGCTCTTCCACGCGGCTGAGCTGGGGCTTCCTTCTCTCCTTCAGTCCCTAGAAATCCCACTGATTCGTTGGAAAGCTTGGGGGAGTCCTGTGTATGGGATACTTCTGAAGTTGTGGTGACAAGCTGGAACTCGGGTCTGGTTGGTGTGAGGCTCTCCATGGTTCTGCTGACTTAGAGTGGTTATTTTTAGTTTTTGGTTTGTGTTGGCTCGTTGTTTTTTTAGGGGTTTTAAGTTCGAATTTTGTCTCACAAACACCTGAGGTCTTTTCATCTGCATGTGGGGCGGTGCCAGGTTGTCCCCAGTCGTTGTTATGGCCTGAGCCATGGTTGCTATGGCAGGGGTGGCACAAAGGAAGGGGTTTCAGGTAATTAACATTTGACAGACAAAACATTTAGGGAAGGTATTTCAATTACCATAGCAATCAGTCTGAGCTAAACGGCAGAGAAAAGCCCCACTATAGGCAAGGCAAAACTGAACTTAGAAATTGTTATTTTGTTTCTTTACAGGTTTGAGCTAAACGATAGAGAAAAAGCCCTACTATAGACAAGGCAAACAGTATCTAACTGAATTCAGAAAATGGCATTTTGTTTCTTGCGTTAGATCAATATCCTAAAACTGCAAAACCACACAAGGCTGTTGCACATGCAAACTTTTCTCAAGAGGTGAAGAAGCAAACAAAATCGGATACAGTACTTCACTTCTACTTAAACAATTGTACACGTTTGGCATTTGCTTGGAGTTTTACTCCTACATTTGCAGATATTTCAAGAATCTGGGTTGATTAGTTACAGAAGTGCTCCCTGCCAGTGGGGTGTTTCCAAGGGGAAGACACGTCTGCCTGTTAGTCACTGGAGTGATAAGTTGGTTCACACACCATACATCCAATTTCATGATTACTGAAAGTGGATCCAAAAATGCAGTGGCTAAATGAGAGAACAGATGATCTATCGTAGTTCACTCCATCAGTTCGGGTTTTTTGAAATATTTTGATGAGCAAAAAAGCAGATGATGTGGAATAAAGTGTTGATATAGAAGTCTGCTGAGAAAGCTGGCCTTACCTGCAGCAGCTAGACAGGCTGATACCAGACAACATTTTATGATGGTTTATAGCCACTGAAAACAGATGCATCACTTGGTTTGACCTTGCCTGAAACAACAAGCTCATGAACACAGATTTCCTGCCTCAGCTTTTTTTGTCCTACAAATCCTGTTCACATATAATACTGCCTTATAAAACTTAATGTAGACATAGGAAATGTATGTCTTTATCCAGCTTCATGCTTAAGCTAGTCTGTACAACCCACCTGGGAAATAACATTGTACAAAAGTCTTTTAGGGTAATGCAATACTTCAAAAGCCTAATCCTAAGAAACAACGATTATGCAAGCTATAATTAACACTGGCATCAGCTCACACTGCAGGATTACATGGATACCAACGGCAATATTTAATGATGGGGATGAAGTCCACAGACTATGCAATACTTCTCTCTATGTACCCACAGACCTAACTTGGAGTGCTCTGTACAATGCTGGTATATCAGATCCCTTTCTGTAAGAGAAAACTTAGACACAGCAATTATGTACACACAATGTAATTCAGCCTAACACATTACATGGAGGTCTATAACGTAGTTTACAAACTAAATATACTTAGAACATGATAGTGCACTGGTGCAATTGACAACTTCTTTTCTTTCACATATGATGATAAATGGATATATCTTCTGTAGAGATGTATCAGCCTCTGGCCTATAGCTTGAAAATCCAGAGTTCAAGTTGCACAAAATAGCTTTGAAAACATCCTATTCTCTCCACATCTAACCACATAACACACCCATTTTCTTGACATTTGATATGTATGTCCTGGATTTTTGCTTGGAGTAACATTCCTTTGACTGTTATTTTTTTGGCTCCTCTGACTAATTCCTCCTTCATTTTGTTCATTCAATTTATGGATTTGATATACAAAGGCAAAAACTACTGTGTTGCCCTTCCAAAGGTTTTTCTTTACCTTCAAGACTGAAATGTGGTAGGCCTTCTTCCTCAGACTTGTGTCTTTGAGAGGGCCTTTACAAGGGTCCTTCAATCTCAGATGAGCAGTAAATTAAAAGCTTACTCATTACATCTTATCGCCAAAGGAGTTTGGAAACTTGATGTGAAAGAGGTAATGTGTAATCAATCATTTTATGTTTGCTTGGTTGGGTTTTTTTAACTGAGAATCCAGTTAACATGCTGTAACTCATATTACTAGTTAATTAATTTTTGCTTTAAAGTTTAACTGTTTGAACTTGAAATTCATGTAAGCAACTGATATTCAAAATCATCACCAGGATAACAAGAACAATTTATGGCTTTGTGTAACTGATATGAATTGTTATTTTATTTTTAGTAGCAATTTTATAGAGGATTGGTGTTAAATTTGACTGTCTTCATGTTCAGCATATCAAAATGTGTTTGACAGAATTCAAGAAGACAGCATTTTGTAATCCATTCTTTTGAAAAGCACTACAGTAGTCAGGAGAGACACAGCAGTACCCCATGGCTGGTTATTCCATTGTGTGAAAGGAGAAAATCCCTGGATGCCCACAGCAGTGGTGTGTCCTAGCTCCTGAGCTGCTGTGACCCCAGAAGCCAGGCATCTTCCCCAGTGGATTATGACCACCTGCACAGCCAGGGGAATCACTTCAGCACAGCTTTTGTGAACTAAGAACTGAAGCTGTACTTCACAGTCCCCATCACTGGGTATGGAGATCAAGGAAGGTCCTCCTCTCTACTCTGCTCTTGTGGGATCCTGAATCCAGTCCTGGGGTCCTCAGCACAAGAACAATGTGGACCTATTGAAGTGGGTCCAGAGACGGCCACCAAGTTATCACAGGACTGGAGCACGTCTGCTATAAAGACAGAATGGGAGATTGGCATTGTTCAGCCTGGAGAAGGGAAGGCCCAGAGGAGATCTTATAGCAGCCTTATAGTACCTAAAGGGGGACTACAAGAGAGCTGGAGAGGAACACTTCACAAGTAGTGATAGGACCAGGGGAATGGTCTTAAACTGAAGGAGAGTAAATTTAGATTAGGTAGTAGAATGGAGAAGATTAGGAAGAAATTGTCCTCTTGGAGGATGATGAGGCACTGGAGCAGGTTGCCCAGAGGAGTTGTGGATGCCCCATCCCTACTGGTGTTCAAGACCAGGTTGGATGGGACTCTTGAGCAACCCGATCTAGTGAAAGGTGTCCCTGCCTGTGGCAGGGGGGTTGGAAATAGATGGGCTTCAAGTTCCATTCCAGCCGAAACCATTCTGTGATTCTATGATACAGACCAAGTAACTTTGTCAGAAAAATTCTCACTCATTCTCAGCTGAAATTTGCTCACCTGCCTGTAGCTGGAATAACATCTCCAGTGTCCGAGCACCTGAGCCTGCCCCAGCTGCTTAGCTCTAAAAGAGAGTTCTTGAGCGTATTCCTAGAACCATATAGGTTGGAAAAGACCTTCATGTGCGCAGTGAGAGCTGTCACTGGTGTCTGTCGGTCAGAGACAACTCTTCATCTTACATTAATTCATGTGCACAGAGTGTAATGACCAGCAGAAAGACCAGACC
>JANPWX010000049.1:10126300-10150902 GCA_024734555.1 Trochalopteron elliotii
AGTGAAAAGTACATACACTTGCTTCTAGATGGTCATTAATTTCCCAGTTTGTACAGAAAGAAAGTCAGGAAGGAATGGGAGAGATATACCTCTCACCATTCTCCCCATCAGTTGGGGCTCCCAAGTTCTTCCTGCCATGGTGGTGACATTGCAATGGACTGGAAAGGAGAAAACTGGGAGGACTTAACTCCTGTGATTTAGGTGAGGCAGGAATTCAGCCAGAGACATCTCACCCTTCCAAAGCCACATGACAATAAAGCGCCAGACTTACCAGCCTGTTTGCTGTCTTCTAGATGAGGTGTATGTGCCCTGTGCACCTGTGCTCTCATCAGGCCCATTCCATTCTTTTCTTTTGTGGGAATTTGATGAGAGCCAGCCAACCTCATCCTGATACAGATTGAGTGCACCAGCAGGTCCTGCAGCATGTGGTTTCAGTGAATCAGCACTGATGCACAGCATTTTCAGGCTGTTGCTGATGTAGATTTGGGAAGATTTAAACCTTGCCCTGTCTTGTGTGTTTCCTCAGTAATTTTCACATGACTTACCTAATTTTCACAAGACATCAGTCTTGCTTTTCGGTAGGAAAAGAATCCCCATTATAAGCAGAAATTGTGACACAAATGCATTTGGTTTATCATTTATTCAGCGTGTTTATGTGATACCCATTTCTTACTTTCCATCCCCAAAAGTGTAGTACTGCACATTTGTGTACTGTTCACTTGATATTGTGGGAAATAGTTTGACCTTTGTCTTTACTGAGTTTCAGACAAACTGCTTTGCAGTGAAGATAACAAAGAAACATTTTCTCTACTGGTGATTTGATATCTCCCTTATTTCTTGCTACTGTAGTTTAATTTTGGGATTTTCCCTTCAGAAAAAAGGAAGAAGAAGCTGTTGGAGCTGTTTACTGTAAGAAGATAGATGATTTGCTCCAGCAGTCAGATTTTGTGTTGCTGGCTGTGAACCTAACACCACAGACACACAAACTGATTGGGAAGAAGGAGCTGCAGCTGATGAAACCCACCGCCACTCTTATTAATATCAGTAGAGGTAAGGTGCAGAATAAACAAAACTGCATTAAGGTTTGCTGGCATAACAAGTCTTGAGAAAAGCTCTAATATAGAATCTGTCCCTCTGAAATTTTCTGTAAATTTTCCGATTACTAGTTTAGACACCCATGGTTGTATCTCAGTAAAAGATTTGAGTGTTCCCATAATAATGAGAAAGTAGGTCTCTGAGATGTTAGTGAACTTGGAGTGTTAGAAGCCCATTTGTATTTATATATCTCCTACTTTAGCCTTTTATTTATTTAATGCAGTGTTGTTACTCACATACATTAGGGTGGCACAGCCTGCTCTGACACCTGGCATTCTGTTTCATGCTGCGAATTCCCTGACGCACATACCCAAGCTTCCCTCTCCCACTCCACCACACTCTGCTGCTGCAGCTGCAACCATGGTCTTGCCCTGCTGTTGGCTGACCACTGTGCCCAAAAGAACGCTGAGAGGACAGTACAGACCATGAAAATAAACGTATCCTTCTTACTGTGACCTAGGTCTGGTAGTGGATCAGGATGCTTTGGTGGAAGCCCTTCAAAACAAAGTTATTAAGGCAGCTGCTCTGGATGTGACATATCCTGAACCTTTGCCAAGGTAGGACATGTATTTACGTTAAATACAAAAAGGTGTATGTGTGGTGTTCAAACTGAGTAAAATTTTGTGAGCACGTAAGAAGTTGCATAATTTTGTTAGTAGGTGTACTTGTATGTGCACTAGTGGTATGTGCACTAGTCCTGCTGAAACCATGTCCCTAATCCTTCTGTCTCAGCCAAATAAAACTCACACTCATTCACATGGAGGATTTGTTGCATAAAGCCCCACCAAGCTAGGCAGCACTTTGAACTCCTCTGAATATGCTTGGGTCATGCAATTACGTTTTGTTTTCTAATTATTATTTCCCTGGCTGCCTGCAGGTGACAAAATAACAGATGAATGTGCTGTGAGTGACTAGCTGAGCATTTCTTTTCCTCTCCCAGGGATCACCCCTTGTTGAAGCTGAAGAATGTTATAATAACTCCTCACATTGGAAGTGCCACCAAGAAGACACGCTGGGTTATGATGGAGGAAATGGTAGAAAGCATAGAGGCGGGCCTGGCGGGTCTTCCTGTCCCTCGTGAGGTGCTGCCCTAAAGCAGCTTGCATTTAGGATTAATGCCATCAGTGCAGAAACTAATTTGATCACTTTTTGTGTAATTATCCCACATCGTTATGCAGATAAAATATATAAAGCACAGGTTTAATTCATTTAAATACCCAGCAGCGGTTCCGCGTGGAAAACTGCAGTGTTTTGTCTTGGTCTTCAATGGAAAACTCCAGAGCACAGAGTCTTGCCTCGGTGTCATTTACTTTCCTCGCATCCCCTTACAACTGTCCGCCCCTGCAGCAGAGAATTGAAGGACATTTATATGGTGTCTTATAGGGACCGCCTGGCACAGCCACAAGGGCAGCCGGCGTGTCGGAGCGGCTCCTACCGCCGCTCCAGCAGCAATTCCGACCCTCGGGTGAGCGTTCCCTCCCGGGGCCGAAGCGCCGAGCCTGCACACAGGCTCTGCGAGTGTGCGAGCCCTGCCCAGCCCGAGGGCGGCTCGACCTCTCTCCCGGCCCTTCTTCTTTCCCTCCCCAGGACCGGCCGGGACTCCCCCAGCCGCCTCCCCGGGCCTCCGTGCCGGCAGGGGGAGCCGCAGCCGGAGCCGAGGCGGGAGCTCCCCGGGCCGGGCCGGTCGGTGCCAGGGGCCAGGGGAGCAATGTGGGGCGCCCGGGTGGCCGCGGTGCCGCGGTGGTGCCGGGCCCTGCAGAGCTCCGCAGCCCTGGGCGGCCACAGGAACATGCTGCGGAAAATGCTCCGCAAGAATAAGTAGGTGTGGGGCCCTGCCGGGGTGGGTTGTGGGCTCTGGGGCAAGGGGAGTAAGGGGGGCTCTGGAGCTCGGGCGCTCCCGCTGACACGGTACCGCGGAGAAGAGAGAGACACCGACCCCGAGCCGCCGATCTGAGCTGGTCGGTAGCGGCTGAAGACGTGCCCAGGTGGCCAAGAAGGCAAATGGCCCTCGCCTCTATCAGCAGTAGTGTGGCCGCTGATCGCCCTGAGGTCCCTCTGTGCTCTGGCCTCGGTGAAGCCATGCCTCGAGTGCTGTGTCCAGTTCTGGGCCCCTCAGTACAGGAGAGACATTGAGGTGCTGGAGCGTGTCCAGCGAAGCTGGGAAGGGGTCCGGAGCCCAAGTCTTGTGAGGATTAGTTGAAGGAGCTGGGGGTGTTCAGTCTGGAGAAAAGGAGGCTGAGCGGGGACCTTATCACTCTCTACAACTGCCTGAAAAGAGGGTGTAGCCAGTTGGAGATCGATCTCTTCTCCCAGGAAACAAGTGACAGGATGAGAGGCAATGGCCTCAAGTGCACTAAGGGACATTTAGATTGTATACTGGGAGAAATTTCTTAACTGAAAGGGAAGAATGGTCAAGCAATAAAACAGGATCCCCAGGAAAGTGGTGTAATCACTGTCCCTGGAAGTGCTCAGAAAACACGTAGAAATGGTGCTTTAGAGACATGGTTTAGTGTTGGACTTGGCAGTGCTGGGTTAATAGTGGGACTTAATGATCTTAGCCATATTTTCGAACCTTAACGTTTCTATGAACCTAAAGAAACCCGAGAGCTGTTATTTTCCACCCCCTTGCCGTCTATGTGCAGCTTCAGCTATGGATGGGAAGCATTGTTCCCCACACCCCAGCTGTGAGAAGAGCTGCTTGCATGAAAACCTGGGTGTGCTTTCAGGCAGGTGGAATATTAATTACGCAGGGAATCCTTATTTCTCTGAGCTGCTGAAAGATAAGGCTGGTTTCCTTTCCTTTTCCCAAAAGAAAGAAGTCCTGGTATGACAGCCCTACCCTGGGATCACAAACGGTAAGTGCAAGCTCTTAAGGCAATGTGTTTATTTGTGCCCGGAGGGACAGACTTGTGTTTCTGCCATTGATTCTAACTTTGGAGCATTTTCTGATGGAGAAATAGCAGGATTTGTTGAAGAAACAGTAGGGCTCCAGTCTGATTGTGACAGGGTTGCCATTTGGCTTCCCTTGGCTGTTTCCTCTTCTGTACTATCTTTCATCCTTGCAGGTATCAATGCTCTTGTTATAAATGCATATGATAAAGTTGGCTTTTTGCAAGATGTGTACTATATGATTAATAACGTTGTGGTAAGGATGTAAGTTTTTATTTCTGCTATTAGTAAAGAAAATTAGGCATAGTGGTAGTAGTTGATGTAGTATGCTTAAACTGGCTGTTTGGTCAGGATAATATCCAGTGAACATGAAAAGAAGACCCTGCTATTGATATACCAACTATGAGCATCTACCATCTGAAGAAAGTATGGACCAAGGCCCAACCTGGAGGTGATAATGAAGACACAGCCAAGAAACACGCATGCTCTAAAAATGCAGACCCAAGGAGGGACCATGCAAAACAGTTCCTGGAATATGGAAACTAGTTTATGGAAAAATATGAATATTCAACAGACTGATGCAATAGAAAGGGTATTTAAAGAATGTCTCTGATACAGCAAGGTGTGGACTTGGTTAAATGCCAAGTCACCCAGCCGGCCGTACTTTGCTTTTTTTTAATCTCCTAATTGTCTTATTTTCTATTAAACCTATTTCTTAAAATTTACACAGAAAGTGAACCTTGTTTTTCACACTCTCTTGCACACTTCTGAGTACTGGTTCAGATTAAAACTTCTATGAGTTTAGTTTAATGAATTTTTTTTTAATGTTTGTTTTTTCAAACAAGCAAAGCTTGTCAGTCAATACATGCTGTATTTGAGAAAACAGATCTATGGAGCTTTATAACTTGCTATGAAATACAAAAAGAACTTTAGAAACTTTGACTGTAGTATATCAATGTCAAAGATTTTATGAACAGAAGTGTTCTTTATTGAAACACTTGATACGTAGGACCTATATAAAGCCATCACAGCTGCAATAATGAAATAAGAGCATACTTAGTAAAGTGCATGAAACTGTATATAGTTGCCTAATACAAGTGTGTATTGTTGTTTGTTTCTTTTTAAAGTTGTATAAACCAACCAAGTTGGACTTTTTAATGAAAAATGACCTGACAAAAACAAGGAAAGAAGAAAACGCACGCTGCAGAGTCTTGAATGGCCTTATTCATAAAGCTGTGTTAGACATGGCAACTACCTGTGAAGTCAGTCAAGAATTTTATGATCTCAAGCTGGAAATCTGCAAGGCAAGTGCCACAGCTACAGCTTGTGCTGAGCTGCTCTGATTACGTTGTGAGGTTGGCATGGACATGCCAGAGGAGCTCCCCTGGCTGTTGTGATGTGTGCTGGAGGAGTTTGACTGCATGGCATCTGATGTGGCAGAGTGCAGCAAGATCAGGCTCTGGAGTACACACGAGCAGAGCTTTGCCACTGTAGTACCTGGCTTAGGAGACCTTTGCCACTCTAATACAAAGGCAACTCAGACCAATTAAATGGTGATTATCCTGATACGACTGTTTTTTTTCTGTTACTCAGACATAAACTCTTTGTCGTGCCCTTTCAGAAGGAGGAGCTTGGTTTTACCAACATGAGTGTATCTTTCCAAGAGTCTGTTCTTCTTGCAACTGTGTGAGAGTTGTCACCTCCTTCTGTCACTGACGAGCAATGTTACTGGCAGAAGACCTAAGTGATGCATGAGAATAGTTCAAAAAAAAGGGCAAGCCTAAGAAAATGTCATTGTCAAGCCATATCCGAGAAAGAATTGAGATTTGTACGTAATTGTATCTAGTGGTGTCATAATTTGTGGATTTGAAAAGGATGTTAAGTGCTCTGATACAGGAACTAAGTCAGTCTCCACATTCTTGTTTGTTGTCTGCAGTTTTTATCTTCTACGCTTGCTGTTCTGTAAAGACTAAATTACACCAGTGTTTGGCTTAAAAGCTTGGTGAAGTTGGCTTTGATATTAGAAGCATGGGAAAAAAAAGGTACTCATAGATGCATCTATGACAAAAGGTTTGTCATTCATGACTGAAATAGATGTTTTTGCCAGCTGAATTCATTCTGTTGTCAGAAAAGTGTTCAAAATTACATGGGCAAGATGAGTCTTTTGGTTCTATATGTGCAACATCCTTCACAGAGTATTTCTGTCTCTCCAGGGCTTTGAGGATTGCTTGTCTCAGATCACATGTCTGCATGTAAAAATTCTGGCTGGTGTGGGCAAGACACAGTGCTTTCAGGAGGCATTGCTGTAAATTAAACAACTTAGAACATGAGAGAGGGAAACAGCCTTCTTCCCAGTACAGTACAGATGTTATAGCTGCACAGTGTTCATGCTGCACTGGGACATGGCTGGGCGTAGATCAGTCCTGATTTACTCACAAACGGGTTCTGGTCTGATATCATTACTTCTGTTATCAAAAGAAATTTCCTAGTAGGCTTTCTGCAATCCATCACAGACTTCCTTGTATATGAAGTGTGTGTGTCCATATATGTAATTTTAAAGACAGATTTGCCTTTTTTACAGGTGTCCCTGTCATCCAACTTCTCAGCATGTCGTGTGTACTGGAACCCTGCCTCCACTACGGAGAAGGAAAGTTACGTGGAGAGAGTGCTGCGAAAGAGCGCTCCACGTATTCGGTACTGCTGTGGGATAGACAGGCCACTTCCTAAATCCAGAGCCATTTCTTACGTTTCTGACAATCTAGACCTGACCTATTGGGGTGCTTTAGGTTTTTAGATACTTGGAGTAGAGCATCTCCTGTGATGAGCCTCACAGGAAAGGGTGGCTGTGTCAGACCAGCTGTGTGATCTTTTGCTGGAGCACAGCTGGCTTATTTGGCTTCTTTGCTTTCCCAGGGCAGGAGTGGGCTGAGCAGAAAGCAAGAGGAGGGTGGGTGAGGTCTCACTCCAGTGTCCTGGTGGTGGTGGCTGGACAAGCTGTGCAGGACAGGAGCCCAGAACGGGATGCTGCACAAAGGACTGACAGCTGCAGGGATCTATTTGCAGATTCACTGGGCATTTCTGATTGCTAAGGATGATTTGATCTCCAGAAGGGATGACTGTTATTACAGGAATTCTTCACAATACTGATACCAAAAAACCCCCAGAACAGAATGCTACCATGTATTGTGATGCTTTTGCCCATTTTCCAACAGAGTCCAGTGATTTTTCATGTTATCATTGAGATTTTTGTCTCTTCCTCACTTTGCTTGGCTTTTCCTCTGTTATCCAGCCAGTCTTTTGGAAGTCCAGGACTTCACCCTTGTGGCAGGTGGCACAGAAGCATATTTGTAAAGCCATTTCCTTTCCCCCTGTTTCCCTAAGATGTGTAATTCCTGTCCCAGCATAATGCTCTCTTCTACTCCACATCTTCCACTCTTTAAGAAGGAAAGTTGCTGGCTGGGAAGAAGACAAGGGGAGCCCTGTCAGTCCTTCCTGCAGCTAGCATGTAGGATAAGTTGTCTTGCCCTGCTCTGAGGGCTCTGTCCCCCACTGCTCTTATCCCTACAGTGGGGCTAAGGATACCAAATGAAGTGGGGAAGGACCTGTGCCAGCCTATGCATACAGACAGGGACAAACCTAATGTCATCAATACTCAGCTGGACCTGCAGCCAGTAGTTTTTGTATGCTATGCATTTGAAGTTGGGGTTCTGCAGTGATGTATTGCTTTGCATTAACCTGAATAGCTCCTCATCAGACTGAAAGTTTTGTAAGCTGTATCTTTAAATGTACAGCACTGCTGGATTTAATTTAACATCTTTTACTTGTCCTGGAGATGCTATACTGATACTCATGCTGGTGAA
Organism: Trochalopteron elliotii; assembly: GCA_024734555.1. Taxonomy (NCBI): domain Eukaryota; kingdom Metazoa; phylum Chordata; class Aves; order Passeriformes; family Leiothrichidae; genus Trochalopteron; species Trochalopteron elliotii. The sequence goes on from JANPWX010000049.1 coordinate 10,134,145, forward strand.
TGCTGTGTTTTTGCCAGGTATCTTCTGAATAGTCAGCAGATTGTGAGAAATGTACCCCCAGTAGTATTTATAAAAGACAAAGAAGCTGCAGCTGTAAAAGAGGTAAATCTAATCTTTAACTCAATGTACAAATATAGTAACTTAGGAGAGAGCTGATCATCTGGTTGCTCTACCAATTTACATTAAAAATCAGTCTTTCTTTATAGTTGCAAAGATCATTTTAACAAATAATCTTGAGTAAGATTGATGCGTATATAATATGTAGATGAATTGTAGGCAGTATCATTAGGCCAGTGAAGAAATTTTTAAAAATTAAATTACCATTTAGAGGAATAATGCAGGGTTGCCTGGTGTGTATGATTACAGAAATAAGGTTGGAGGAGCTGTTTTCCACATTTTAAACATCATGTGCTTTTAAGATTCAATTGAATAATCAGTGATTTTTAAATTTTTATTTTTCCCCATATCTTTTTCCGTCTGTGATTTGTTAAAATGTTTGTAGGGAAGTGCAGATCTTTGCATAGGGGATGTAGGCTTATTCATACTACATTTTTTTCTGTAACTTTTAAAGTTGTCTTTACTATTTCATGTTTCCTGTCAAGGTGTTGATAGTTTTAACTAGTTGACATATTACTAGAATACTGATGTTTCCTAGGAATTGGTTGTCATTGAGACTGTGAAGCAAGATCTCTAAAATAGTGAGAAGTCCTGAAGAGAAAGATTACACCAATGAGGAGAAATTGATGAGAAATGTCTCCTCAAGCTGTTGATACGAACAGAAGTTGAAAAGAGCAGGTTCATGTTTCTGTGCCTTGAAGTGCCTTATTAGTTATAATAGTGTTACTGTTACAGCCAACTTCTGTTAGACCCTTATGGGCTCCTGCAGTGTGCATGAGCAGAGCTGGAAGGGATAAAAAGAATTTCAGATTTTCTGGAAATGCAATGAACTGCTTGAACTTTCTGTGGTCAGAAAAGTTCTGAGTTTCACAGAAGACAAGTAAAAACCCTCTTTATATCACTTGTGTCAGGGAATGACACTGAGGAGCAGATAGATGGATCATTTTCTCCCACTTTGCAGATCATCATATTTTTGTCAATCTTGTTTTTTAAGTATTGTAAGTAAGGAAAAAACATCCAATTAAACTCCTAGAATAATACAGTGGATTAGAGGGGAATTAATGTAAAGAAAAGCTGAAATGAAATTTCAAACAAGAGGAAATTTTCACAATTACATATAGTCTGTAAGCACTGCATAGAATAGATTTGTAGCATTTACTAACCAGTAAATGTTAGATGCCATGTTAAAAGGGATTTGGGAACTCCATACTTGCCTATAAGAGAAATGCAAACTTGTAGAAAGGGAGAAGAGTTGAAAAAAATCTCAGTGTAAGGATGTGATGAAAGAGGATTTGCAAGACTGAGGTAAGAACAAATAAACCAAAAAATATGTAGTCAGACAACCCCTAACCAAGGGTTCATAATGCACATAAGGCAAAAAACTTTGTAGGCATCTCTGGATCCACTATTCGACAAAAACATCCCAGGCAAGAAGTATAAGCAGTTCCATGTAGAAGAAGGAAAAGGCTGTGGTGAACCGCTTTTTGAAGTGGTTTTGTGAAATATTCCAAAGATAGAAAAGAACATATTTGCTGTTTGATACTTGTCTGTTTCTTGTGTAGATGGGAACAAAGTAAATTAAAACAGGACCCTTAACATATGTTGCCTTCATGTGTTTACAGGTTGAGGACTTACTGGCAATTGCTGATTTTGGACCTCCAGAAGAAGAAGAAACATCTCAAAATGATTCAAGGTGGGTCTTTTTGGTTCAGAATTGTATGAGTGTCCATTTTCATCTCTGCTGGCCAACTTAAATTGGGTATTATTTGATGTAAGAGAAAGTATATTTTAATTAGATGTGGACATTTTTGCTCAGAGACCCAATACTTTTTCTGGTATTAATATCTTAGTTTTTATGAGGGAAATATATGTAGAATTTCTAGGATTTCAAGACTTGATGTGTTGATGGTAATCAAAATTTTAAAATGCTCTGCATTTTATTTGTAGTAGTAATATCTGTTTCTTGCTGGTAATTGTCCCATGAGGATGAAAATTGCATTTACCAGTATTGCTCTACTTGTCCACTTTTTTCTGATGTAAGTTTGGTTTGTTATACGTGGATTGTAAGTTTACTGACAAATCTCCCTAAACTTATTTAACATTCTTCTGTGAGGGATTTTTAACCATTGAGAGATAGGCCTGAACAACCTATTGGAATAGAGATTCTGTGGACTGGATGCTCTCAAAGCCAACAACCTTTGCACTTGTGTGCTGCAGTCTGTTGGTAGAAATGCCTTCTGTGCCTCAGCATCTCACAGGATGCTCCATCAGGTGCAAATCAGAAATAGCTTCCTGTGGGAAGTCATTCCTGTGACAGATTTCCCAAAGGCACCTAACACCTTCCTCTGTGTCCCGGGGAAATAGTCAAGTCCAGCATAAGGTGTCACACTGCTCTGATGTGCTTTGGGCACAGGCTGCTGCTTCTCACTTCTTGGAAGAGCTGGGAGAAGTCTTGAGTTCCTTGGAGCTTGCAGGCCCAGTGCTCACCTTTGTACACTTTTTCCAGAGACAAGCAGTTTCATCTGGCATTTTGCTGCTTTATTGGCTTTCTCCAGTAAAATCTGTTGACACAGACTGCCCTTGGACACATGATATAGTGGTGTCTCTTCCTTCATAACATGGGGAACACAGGATGTTAATAAAGTTAAAGTGAAACGTCCAGCTGATTTGTGTGTTACTGAAGTTGTCAAAAATAGAAGTATATGTGGGGAAAAAGCCAAGCCAATACTTGTTTTCTTTCCCACAGTAAACTCTTCCCTTCAACAACTCAATCTTCAGATTCACCCTTGCGGCCTAATCTGTTTGGTATTGATCATGAACTGCTGAATAAACAGATTATGGACTATAAAAAAATGAAAGTGTCGAGACATACAGAAAATATTGCCTGGACAGAGAAGCAGCAGCAGCAGCTTTCTAGGATTCAAAAGAAAATGAAAAAGAAAAAAGCAAGGGATCCTCCTGATGATGATGATGTTACGCCACAGAAACACTTGCTGGACAGGTACGAAGCTGATTACTGGGATGATAACACTGGATCAGCCTCAGACTATGAGCTGCTGGATGAATTACAGGAAGAGGTGAATGAATTGGAAGTGGATGATGACAAAACTTCAAATCAGTCTACTGGTAAACTGAAATGAAGTGAAAAAGCCACTCCCTTCAAAATGAAGGCTACCAATAACAAAAAAAAAAAGACTGCCATAGCTACTGAAAGATTAATTTTGTACATTTACCACTTTTTCATTCAAACTAATAGATTTGCCACATGTGAGCAGGTTTGCTAGCACAAAGTATGTAAGAAAAACTGCCATTGGTGACATTCTGTTAAGCAGCTTTCAAGCTGCTGCAGTTGAGGGACTTTCAACCAGAGAGCAGTTTTGTAATGATAAAATATACCTATTACAGCACTGAGTTAAAACTTCTTGCAGTTGTGTTGATTATTTCCAATAAAATTATGGTTTCTGTGTTGCAATATTTCTTTTAATTGTTACTACAATTTTTTTAGTGACCTGTATAAAAGTTACCACTAAGTGATGCTGCCTGTGATTCTGATATCAGGAAGGAAGAGGGAAGCAAAATAGTGACAGTGGTGTTCAGCTGCATCACACAGAGATGAGGACAGGGTGTTCTCTAGAGACCAGTCTAATGGGGGAACACTTTCTACAAGAAGCTGAAACTCATTGAATGATGGCCAATAAAGTTACAACCCTGAAAGAAAAAAAAATTATAGTTGTGCAAGGGGAACTGCAATCAGAAAAATATGGAGAACTGCTCATCCATTGGGTAAAATCAGGCAAAACATGGACTGTGACTTAGAAATTGTGTTAACAACTTAAAAAGCAGAGAAAGAGCAGCAGGGAGAAATGTCCCAGAAACTGAAATTCGAAAATGAATAGGGAATCATACAAAAAGTGAGAATAAAACTTTCTTACTCAAAGCACATAAAAAATAATAGCATGAATGTATAAAGTCAGAAGGCTGCAAGCTTCAAAGAAATTGCAATGAACAGTAGTAAGAGAGAATTCTACCAGAAATACAGAAAATTTAATCCCAGTAGTTAATGGGGAGGTAAAGGAAGTCAACAGAGGGGAGGTTGCTCTACAATATAGTGGAATCACAGAATGGTTTGGGTTGGAAGAGACCTTAAAGAGCACCTAGATCCAAGACCTTTTCCATGGGCAGGGACACCTTTCACTGGATGAGGTTGCTCAGAGCCTCTTCCAACCTGACCTGGTACACTTCAGGGATAGGACATCCTGGACAAGCTTCTCTGGACAACCTGTGCCAGTGCCTCACCACCCTGATGGAACAATTTCTTCCTCACATCTAATCTAAATCTACTCTCTTTTCATTTAAAACTTAGGACTTGCTCTGTCACTACACTTAAAGAACATTGCAATCATCTGTCATAGTCAATGCAGATACATTAAAAAAAAAAAAAAGACCAGTTGAAATAATTTAGTATCCTGTAATAAGCTTACCTGCCAGCAGATGAAGGGAATGCAGTGGATGTAGCTTTTCTGGGTTTCTGTAAGGCTTTTGGTACTGTAACTCACAGCATCCTTTGGGACAAATTTTCCACCTGTGGGATGAGTGGGTTTGTGGTGTGCTGGGTGAAGATCTGGCTGAAGGGCAGAGCTCAAGGGTTGCAGTGAACAGGGCCACATCTGGCTGGTGACTGGTCACCAGGGGTGTTCCCCAGGGATCAATCCTAGGGCTAGTTCTGTCCAGTATATCTCTCAGTGATCTGGTTACAGGTGATGCCTTAAGCGTTAGTTTTCATATTTGCAGATTCTGTGCTGCCTAGGGATGTAGTTCTGAGCCTCATATTAAGTGCCAGTAAGCTCTCTTCACAAAGTAGGTAGACAAAACAAATCCTTTTCCTGCTGAGAACCAACGACAACTTTCAGGCCCAAAAGCATAAACAATGGTAGACTGAAGGGAGGAACAAGAAGGATGAGACTTCACAGCCCAAAGCTGTAATTGGACAATTAAATTATGAAATCCAATATGTGAATGGATCAAAACTGATAAAAATGTAAGATCTCGTAAGACCGTTGTAAATCCTGTATGGCTCTTCCTGTGATCAAGACTAGGCAAAGCAGATTATATGGTACAGCTGCAACACAGGAGTTGAATGCACCAGGAGCAAGTTTGCTGATGATTATGAACTGGGAAGTGCTGCTGGCACTCCTGAGGGACAAGAGGCCTTGAAAAGGGATTTGAGTAGCCTGGAGCATTCGGGCAAACATCAATGGCATGAAATTGAACAAAGATAAATGCCAGATTCTGCACCTAGGAAGGAGTAATGGCAGGCACAAGTCTAAATTGGGTGAGGAGTGGCTGGAGAGCAGCCCTGCAAAAGAGGTCTGGGGGTGCTAGCTGGCAGGAGGCTCAAGAGAAGTCAGCAGTGGGTGCCCAGGCAGCCCAGGGGGCAAAACATGTCCTGGGATGGATCAAACACAGCTTCACCAGCCACACCAAAAAAGGGTTTATCCTGTTCTGCTTGGAGTTGGTGTAGCTTCACCCTGACTGTTGTCTGTGCTTCTGGACCCCACAATTTCAAAAGGATGTGAAGGTCCCTGAATGCATCCAGAGGAAGGCACCAAAGCTGTGTAAGGGGCTGGCAGGGCATCCTGTGAGGAGCAGCTCAGGACTGGGGTTTTCTTGTTTGGAGAGAAGAAGGCTGAGGGGCAACCTCACTGGTCTCTACAACTGTCTGAGGTGAGGAAGGAGAACAGGTCCCTCTTTTCCCTGGGACCCAGTCCTAGGTCATGTGAGAATGGCTCAAAGCTGTGCCTTCGGAAGAGGTTCAGACTTGACATGAGGAAGCATTTCTTTACCCAGTGGGTGAGCAGACCCTGGAACAGGTTCCCAAGAGAGGTGGTCAATTCCCCATACCTGTCAGTGTTTAAAAGATGTTTGGACAATGCCCTTAATATCATGCTTTTTATTTTGGTCAGCCCTGAAGTAGTCAGGCAGTTGGACTCAATAATCATCCCTTGTAACTCAGTTCTTTGATTCAATTCTATTTGATCCAATTTTATTTGATTTGATTTGACTCTTATTGCTTCCTCCTTTCCTTACCACTAGATACTCAGGATATCTTTGATGACATTTCTTCCCAGCCCTAAACTAGAAGAAAGGATGGAATGGGCTGTTGTGTCCCAGCCTGGGCATTGGCTCTGTCACTTTGTAGGAAGGAGGCATGTACATTTTCATGGGGGTGAGAGCTGTGGGTCACCTGGAGAGCATTTGATCACCTGAACACATTTGCAAAAAGGACATGGAAACTGTATATTTTGAAAGTCTTCTGTGTTTATCCAGTTTAGCTGGGCTTCCACAGGATGGCAACCCCCCGCATCTCTTGACACTTAGATCAAAGATCTAGGCTTTGAGATCAATCCCTCAGTCAGGAGCAGGAGGTGCTTCAGAACTAAATGCTTACAAACTGTTTGATGTGACCAATACGTGTTCGTTTCCCTCCTTCTACTCAGGTGTAGAAATACCTGAGCCATTTCCCTTGGAAAAACCTTTTAAAACACAAGACCCAGAGAACAACAGTGCTCCATCAGAGCTGAGGTCCATCTGGCCCAAAACACTGTCTCCAAAGTGGCCAGCCATCAGTGCCCACAGGAGAGCACATGATCAGTGCAGGTCTTCTGCCAGGGTTTTGGCTGTGCTTATAGGCTGCCCTCCCCTCTCCACCCCCCACTCCTGCCCAGGGCTCCAGGGTCATACTCCAGCTCAGCCTGAGTGATGCCGTAGGTGTCTCTGACACTGCAGAGAGCTGCTCTCCTGGATAGAACACTCAGACGTGGGTCATAGCTTGTCATGCAGAACTCTGGGCATAACATAGCAGAACTATTCTATTCTATTCTATTCTATTCTATTCTATTCTATTCTATTCTAGTCTAGTCTAGTCTAGTCTAGTCTAGTCTAGTCTAGTCTAGTCTAGTCTAGTCTAGTCTATTCTATTCTATTCTATTCTATTCTATTCTATTCTACTCCCTACACTCACCATGAGTCAAATAATGATGAGGTTGTTATTTGCCTGAAATACCAAGGCTTTTTCATCTTCAAAAGCATGTCCAAGGACACAAATCTGGAAGATCACAAAGGGAAATGGTATTTTATTTTTATATCTGAATTTACATTATGTAATATTTTTTTTCATTTTTTCTGAATCTGTTTCATAGCTGATGCTTGCAAGCATTAACACAATGCACATGTAGCCAGGAGCAGGCTGGTGCATTCTTCACTTAGATTGAAAAAACATCCCTTGCAGTCTAGCAAAGAAAAGCTACAGAGGCACAGAGAGCAACAGCAGGAATACAGGCCAAGCAGTTCCTGTTTCCTGAAGAGTGAGGAATGAAAAGAATGAAGATTGGTACTGACAACACACAAAAGAAGAAAGCAGAGGTGTGTGGTACCATGGGATGTTATCCAAAGTAGGACACATATCTATGACAAGCACACTTTTCAGCTTGCAAAATGTGCTCCACTGTGCTTCTTGGCCAAGGACGAATGGAATGTGCTCTTGTGCCTGTCCCACACTTGTATTGTCCTCTGGAAGAGCTGAAAAATGGAAGTAAGCCACTTGGCACCTAAGCCTCCAGATGGAACAGCAAGCCTGGAACCCTTCCAAGCAAGGAAGGAAGGCTTCCAAGGCTGTTCAGCAGAAGCAAGAACCCCTCGGAAAATGGAGCAATGTGAAGAGCAGAGCTCACTCTTGCTGCAAGCCTGCAGTGGAGAAGAGTCAGAGGGAGCCAGGGTACCAGCAGTGCCTGGGAAGTGCAAGGGCAGCAGGCAGGAACAGAGCTGTTAGGGCTCAGAAGAGCCCTGGCAAGGGGCTGTGCTCAGTGCTGCAAAGGCAAGAAAACCTGCTAGAGACCCTTGCCTAGCCCACCATGGGGGGTAAAACCCCTCTTCCCTTCAGCTGTAGGGCAAAAGAGGACATCTTTAAGGTGCATGAGCAGCCTGGAAGAAAGGGACTGGAGAGCCCTGAACAGTGGTCATGCTTGATGCTGAAGGGGAAGCCAAAAAACCCCAAAGACTAGTGCCAATCTGCACAGGGGAAAAGTCCTTCCTGATCTCAGTGCTAGCAACTGAAAATTCCCTGAGTGTGTGAGAAAGACCTGCCTCTTCAATGTACAGACTGGTCACGTCTCCCAGGAGATTCGAAGCCTTGTTCTCCCTCAACCTGAAGCCATCTCTACACTTTTGGCTCAAAAGCCAAAATGTAACCAAATTTATTCCATTGGCTGGAATGAACGGTGCCAAGAGACCACTATGGAAATAACATAGGCTTTGAAAAACAAGGGGGAGGAGGTGTGCTGGAAAGGCTGGTTGTTTTCAGACCTAGAACATTTGGATCCATGCCCAAAGCACAGTCAGGCAAATCTCCAAACTGTAAAACAGCCCATTGTTGCTATCACCCTCATATCCCCTTTCCCCACTGAAATAAAGCTGCCCAGTTGCCTGTGTTTATATGGGACCCATCCACAGGGTAAAACTTTCAAAGCTCGTTGGTGACTTAAATCTTTCTGAAAGTTATTTGTGCACCTCCACTCATGGGGAAATGTTCAGAACTTATACAAAAGCATGGTAAATCTCTTCTTCCTTTAGGATTTAGTATTTTGAGCCTTGAAAGAAGAAGGAATGTACTATGCTTGTAATTTCCTACATTAGTGCCAAAATGGAAATATGTACATTCAGACTATGTAAATAAGGGCATATCTGATTGTGGTGACGTGAGAGCTGAAAGACAGGGTTTTGGTTTCCTCTGTGTGAACTTTCCAAAGGCATAGAGGACATGCATGGTTTCCTCACCATTCTTCCCAATACACCAAGGGACATTTGCTACTATACTGTTGATGGTGAGGTTTTCCTTTTGGAAAGAAGTACTGAATTGATTTGTGTTGTTAACCATAATTTTCCTTGCACTTCAGTAGCTTTTTTCCTTCCTTGGACTTCATCCTTGCTATCTTTCTTGAAAGTGATGACAGCCCTCTCAGCTGTTGTCTTGCCTTGCTAGTTGTCTTCTTATTCCATAGGCCCTCCTTGCCCTTACTCAACTGCTTCAGTCTTTGTTTGCCTTCACCTCATGGAATTTCTCCTACTTGAACCTGAGGAATGAGAAATGTCCACAGTGGTATAGGTGAGCGTTCACCAGGGCTTTGCACAATGTGTGCCTTTCTACAAAAACATCTTGCCTGATGCACAAGGAGGCATTGTACTATTTTTTTATGTTTAGGTGGAGCTTGAGTGACTCTTACATACATACCTTTGTTACCAATTGGTGTAGAATCCTGTCATTTCATTTTAAAGGTATAGGTTGGAAAAATATAGAGCACATGCTCCGTGAGCAGCGGTCACACCTAGGAGGCAGGAAGCTTTTGGGATGGAGGTGATTTTTGGTGTTACAATGAGCAATTGCTAGTTCAGCAAACAATATATCTCTTGTATGGCAGATGCTCTGTGGTTTTTTAGCTACAGGGAACCATTTAGTTCCATACTGGCAGTGATTTACAACTGAGCCTGCCTGTCGTGACTCCACTCTGCTCCACTCTCTACTCTATTTCTTCCAAGGTCAGCTCATGAGGCTCCCCTAGTGTTGCCAACATCTAAGGGTGCAGGCTATGTTTGCTCAGGAAACAGATTTCTTATGTGCCCACCACATTCCACCCTGAAAGTTTCCTTACCATTACAACCTCTCTTAGGATGTGGATATAACTTTAGTTTCAATAATTTTTCTCCAATAATTCTAGTAATAATTCCACACTGTGTGACCTGTTCATGCCTCCAGCAACATTTGCCTACACTCATATTTCCAGATTGGAGCAGAAATCCCGGTCCAGTCACTTCAGCAATGGGCATCTCCTCCGAGGAAAGGAAATACCCACAGCCAGAATTAACTGACCTTCCTTTTTAGAAGTTTCCTTGGAGAAAGTGCCAGTCACTGAGAAAGCTCCAAGAGGTGAAACACTGGTGGGTCAATGTGATGCAGTTTGTGGTAGTGCTGTCTGTGGGGATAAGCTTTGCTCTCCAGAACTGTGAATAAAGGTCACTAAATTTTTAAATGAATCCTGTGGGTATTTGGTAAAGAGGAAGGTTGTCGCTGATCATGATTGTGTGGGTAAGGATGTGGCTGGCTAGATGGCCATTCAACCCCAAAAGGCCATTGTTTCTCTTAAAGAGTCCCTATACACCTATAAGATAGCTGCCAAAAAGAAATTATTCTTTTCCTTCTGCCCACCTGAAACCACATGAGATTGTCAATATGATAAAATTACCTTTGTAGATTATTCATGTACAAAAGGAATTTCACTGTCTGGGTTTTTTAAAATTGATAAACAGTGCCTAAAAAGGGGGCTAAAGAGAGCAGGAGAAAAACTTTCTACAAGAGCATGTAGTGAAAGTAAAAGAGGAAATGGCTTTAAACAGACACAAAGTAGATTTAGATTAGATATTAGGATGAAATTCCTTACTGTGAGAGTGGTGAGACACTAGAACATGTTTCCCAGGGATGTGGATGCTCCATTCCTGCGAATGGTAGTTATGCATAGAAACAAAGTGCAACTTAAGGCTTGAAGAATGACCAAAATTAGTAGTAAAAGAACGTGGAAATAAACTGCATAGTAATCAGGAAATTAAACTGAGAGCTTGAGGGAATAAGTTCAGAAGGTTGAAACTTTGTGACCTTTATGATGGGGCATTGCTGGTCTAATGGTTACAGAGACTCCAAGAGTGTAGATTTAGATTGGATATGAGGAAGAAATTCTTAACTGTGAGTGTGGTGAGGCACTGGCAGAGGTTTTCCAGAGAAGGTGTGGATGCCCCATCCCTGCAAGTGTTCAAGGCTGGGTTGGACAAGGCTTTAAGCAACTGCCCTGCCCAAGGGAGGAGGTTTGGAATGAGATGATCTTTAGGGTCCCTTTCAAGCCACGCTGTTTTGTGATTCTATTTTATATATATATTTATATACATATGTAAGTATGTGTTGAGTTTATACACTTTGTAACTGATTACTAGTAACACTCTAAAAATCTAATTCAAGACAGGAGAGTGGATGTTGAACCAGTTATTTGCACAGTCACAATTGTGTCTCACTAAGCAGGGCAAATGTAGAAGCTTCTCTTGGCTCAGTGGATGACAGAGAGACTTAAAAGTCAGTATCAGTAAACACATTTATGTTATCTAGAAAACAACATATTTTTCTGCACCCTTTCCTATGTTATCTGGCTCCTGCACCAATGCAGTTCCACAAGACAGCGAATAGTTATTCCAGCATGGAAGATTGTGGACAAACATTTGCCACAAGTCTTCAGGATTTTTGTTTAGGAAAACATGTTGGAAAGGGAGACAGGCAAGTTACAAGAGAGCTTACAAAGCTGAAAAATAAAGTTATTCCCTATTTCTCTTTAGAAGGTTTGGGTTAAATACAGCTTCTAAGTAATTAAAATTTCTATAATTTAGTTTCTCAGTCTTGGTACACAGTACTTATACACTTTAATTTTTTTCCATGAGCAAGAGTAGACCTCAGTGAAGAAGCAGTCTGGCTGCTTAACTGGTTGGAATAATAGTGCTGCATTATTGCTGAGAGGTGATAACAGAGGTGATACTTCTGGGCAGGCTGATTATGAATATGAATGAATATATATTACATGAGTGACATTTATTCTCAGAATTTGATAAACAGTATTTCTGAATAAAGAAATATACTTGATATGTAATACGTATGTAATTCAGAAAGAAACTATATGATCCTGGTTTATAGCTTTCTTGGAATGCCTGCCTGATGGGGAATATAGGAGAAAGGCTGAGTAAATGAATAGGAATCTGCATGTATAAGTACTTATTTATCACACAAATTACATGTGACATCTAGCACTATAGGAAAGTTATTTCCTGGTAAAACTTGAACAAGGAGAAAATAGAGGTGAGAAAAATACAGCTTATTCTTTTGTTATCTTCTCTGGTTTGATAAAGTCCAAAATAATGTAGAAACATTGAAGTTCTAGTGGATTTAATCAGCCTTATTGGCCCTATTGTGTTAATCAGTTAGTCATCTACCTTTGGTGTTGGTAGACATATACCTCTGTACTTCCAGAACAACCTAGGGAAAATTGGATCAAACTTGAAGGGATGTTTAGCATTAAAAAGACAAAGATTGACAACACCTAATATTTTGTTAAAACTGTTTTAAAATTCCTCTTCTAAAAATAGAACATCTGAAAATATCAGAATTGTATGTACAAAGTGTTGGCAAAAGCACTGGTGATTCTTTTTTTCTAAGATTTTCCTGTGAAACATTTTCATGTGAAATAATGAAAAGTTGAATGGTATTTTCCAACGGAATTCTTACAGTAGGATATTTGCACCTACAAGGAACAGATTTTCTGCATTACTGTGCAGATGTTATGATTTTTTTAAATCAGAGATATTTAATCTCTCTAGACATGCTCTTTTCAAATTTGGTTAAAATGCTTCAGTGTAATTGAAGCTGAAAATTTCCCAATGATATCTGAAATTCAGAAATACTAAAAATTAATTTGAATAATTTTGAGTGTCAATTAGTGTCAGAGATCCTAATTAGTGGATGGACTTGGAAAGATTTTTTATTCTTTTCTTTCCTTCTTATCTTGTCTGAATAATTAGTTCCTTTCTACAAGATAACCTGGATTTTTAAGATCCATCTTTCCTTTAGTCAAATAATCACATAGTTTAACAGTAATTTTAAGACCAAATTTTTTGTAGGTAAAGCCATCTTGATAAACATTGTTTTGTTTAGTAAAAAAGTGGCATTGCTTCAGCTAGAATCACAAGTATTTGAGATAAACCTTTTCTCCAGGAGTCTTCAAATTTTTCTCATATAAAAATATTCATATTGAACTAATACAAGTTTTTGAATATGGTTACTTTTTGCATAACTTCTGTTTGCCTGGCATTGTTCTTTACCTTTTCTTTGTGCTTTGCTTCTTGGTTTCCTTTTCTTCTTCTAGAAGAGAAGCTCCTCTTTTCATGATGAAAACTTGTTTGAAATGCTATGACATTCATTAGAAGTCTTTCTAGATTTCAGTGGAATTTGAGGAAGTTTCCTGCAGAGAGCAAAAGAGTGGGGTTGCAATGGGAGGCTTGGCACATGGGTCCTTTGGAAACTCTTCCAAGGTCTTCTGCTTCTCCAGGATCGTGGCAACACTACAATAAGCAATGAAACACCTTTCTCTGCAAATTAAACATAGAGACTATGCAAAGGGAGACCTTGCAACTTCTGCTTGTTGGGAAGAGAGAGTGTAAAGTAATTAAATTAATCCTTAAACATCTAGAATAGACCAATGAACATGTTCATCATGCAGTTTTAAAGATGATCACTGAGACCAGCATATGCTGCAGCATCTTCTCCAAAAGCAAAAGGACATTAATATAAGTTGATGTAGAAAATGTACTGGAGCGTTGAAGTGAAAAAAATATTGGCTGCAAATCCCTACAAAAAAGACAGAGCTCCCATCCATCCTCTTGCACTTCCTCAAAAGAGTCATCTACGTCGGTATTGGTTTGGGGTCTTACTCTGGGACCTGGAAGGCAGCTATAAAAGTTAATTCTCCTGACTCTCCTACAGACTCTGAGGAGTCCCTTTTGCCAACCCAGCTGTTGGCTGTACACCTGCAGGTGGGTGCTCTTTGCTCCCACAGTTCTGCTTGGAGACAGTTAATGGGAAGAGCTGAAACGTGAATTTCGCACACAGGAAGGAGGACAGGGCTAAGGCACTCACAAGTCACTGTGATCTGCCAAAGCAGTCTCTTGCTGTTGTCACTTCCTCTTGACCTGAACTGCCCAACAGTATAAGCAAAAATATTACTTAATATGTTACTGTTAAATGTAACCTGTTAAGGTGTCTAAACAAATATTTAACTCTCATATGACAGCAAAGTTACATTCACCAAATTTCTTGATGACCTCTAGTTGGAGAAGTACTAATCTTCAAATACATTCCCAAAGAAAATGACTAATCCATTGGATTTGATTGATCAAAGCTATTACTTTTATCTAAGAAAACCTGATTTTTTAACTTGTTTACTCTTCTTCACATTGTGTGTTTCTGACTTCTCTTCACTCTGTTGTCCCCAAGCCCGCTTATTTTTATATGGTGAAATTGTTGTTGACTTACAGGAAAAGCGAATACATACACTGCTCCTCCCTCTTAACCTGATCCATTTTTGTTCTTCCAAATCCTCTTCTTGAACTGATTTTGCATGCTGCTGTCCTTCTTGTTTTTTTGTTTAGTTTAGTTTTGTTTTGTTTTTGGTTTTGGGGTTTTGTTTTGTTTGTTTGTTTGTTTTATTTTGTTTTGTTTTTTATGAGGGAAGGAATTTGAAGCCTGGTCAAAAGTTTCGCTTTGGAAAGTCTTAGGCATGTCCTGGTGGCTGATGAACCCTCTTCCAATGTCTACAGTTCAATGCCAGTCCCACAATGTTAAACTGTAACCTCCTTTCCCAGATGAATCACACCAACCCCACCTGATTGAAACATGAGCGAATTTTGCTGAGCACACTGCAGGATTTGGCAACTGGTGATAAACAGGTGACAGATTTACAACTAAATTTATTATGTGGGTACATTTAATTTGCCCCCTTTATAAAGCAGCTCCCATTTCTACCACCTGATAGAGGACACTTCTGTTGATCTCAAAAGTCACCTGGACACAACCCTGGGCAACTGTCTCCATGTGGAATGTGAGGTTGGACCAGATACCCTCCTGAGGTCCTTTCCCACCTCAGCCATCCTGGGGTACTGTGAAAATGAGGATATATCCCACTGTTTTGCTGGAATGTTCAGCCATGAAAGATCCTTTCACAAATGTTTTCTCCTAACCTTTTGCTTAATCTCTTCAACACATCCATTGTTTGAAACACTTTGCAATTATTGGGTCTGTAGCAATGGAGGTCTCATGTTGTCAATAATGTGGGAGCCATTGGCATTTTCATACTGGTAGAGCCATATTCAATTATTTTACTTTATGAATTATTAGACGGAAGTTAATACCTTTATTTTAAGTGCTACAATTAAACTAAGTGGGACATATCCCTCCTTGCACTGTGTAGTAACAATTTTTTATAGTGTGGTCCATCTACTACGGATAATTTATCTTTCATGGATGACTGTCCCTTTTTTCTGTAAATACTTTTTACCTGCAACCTTACTGTGTAAACACTGGTGCTGAAAGTACATGGCTAAGGCATGTACTAACAACAACAAAAAAAGAACTAATTGCGTTTCAATGTACTTATGGGACTGTTGACTACAAAGGTAAGTAAAATTTGTGGCCACTGCTGCAAAAAATAAAAAAAGAATACTTTTCTGCCAAAGTGAATGCTTGATTTGTATTATTTTTTGAGAAGATAGCAGTCAGTTTGCTGCTGTGGCCTTCACAGGCGTTGAGTGTACTGGCCAACACATTGACCTGCACATGAGCTGTGTGTATGCCAACAGTGAAATTGTATGGCGGCCCAGGCCCATGGCAAAATCTCCCTTGGCTTCCATTGATGAGTGTCTCACTCACATGGTGAACACTGGGAATCTCATTAGTTTGTGAAGCTGTTGGGAATGGCCTGAGCAAAGCCAGGTCAGCCTTGTGGGGAAGACTGAGTGCTGTGCCAGGAAGATGGTAGGAATGCAGGGAGAAGGTCCTGATGTGCCAAGGATGGGATGCAGCATGGTCCCAGATGGTCCCTTGCCATGACTGGCCTCCTGCCAGCTCTAGTGGCAGAGCCACACCTGAGGTCTTGGTGGTGGGAGGCCACCCATCCTGCTGCTGTGGCCACTTGTCTTGGTCCTTGTGGTATGGCTGTTGCCTGTCCACACAGGGGACTGGCTCTGTTTGCATCTTGTGTCCATCAGAAACCATCTGCCATCATGGTAAGCGCAAGAACTGCGTTAGCGGACAGACGTGGAGAGGTCTGGTAGCCATGTGTCTTCCATCATACCTCAGAGCCTTCCAGCGCCATGGGCGTGGCGGTGCCACACTCCTGGATGGTGTCGCCAGAGGGGTCCCGTGCCCAGGTCCTGCCCCGTGTCCCTGCTGGCCTCGGCCCAGGAGCGCCAGCCCAGCCTCACCATGGCACCAAGGTCTGCGAGCCCCACCCACAGGAGCGCCGCCAATAGGGAGCCTTCCCGCCAGGCCTCGCCTCGCCCCATTGGCCAGTGGGGGTGGTGGGGCCTCCAGAAAGCAGCACATGCAAATGAGGCTCCACCCATCAGCCCATCCAGCCCAGTGTTGGGTGGTCACGTGGCAACCTCACGTGATGGGCATGGTGTCATCAGGCTCCTCCCACGGGTGATGTCACAGCTCTCGCGAGAGCGCTCAGTGCTGCCCCTTAGAGGTGTGAAGGGGCGCAGGTGAGCTCCAGGCTGGGCCCCGCCCACACCTGAGGTCCCGCCCCCCGCCCCGCCCCCCCCACTCCGGGGAGCCAATGGGAGCGCTGGTCGAATCTCTCCCCATTGGCTGGCCGCCTGGCATGCAAATGAGCCTCGACGTCATTTCCTCTGCCAGATCGAGCGCCATTTTCTCTTTCTGGCGGTTGATGCGGCGCGGGCGGCGGGCGCTGAGGGCGGCGAGCGCGGGGCGCCCGGGCACACACT
>JANPWX010000049.1:10151301-10232103 GCA_024734555.1 Trochalopteron elliotii
GAACGCCCCAGTGTCTGCGCGCTTTGGGCTCGGCGGGCGCTGCGAGCTGGGAGCGGCTTCCCCGAGCTGGCGGGAGAGACGGGACGAGTCCGGCGCGGCTCCATCGTGTGAGGCGTCTTAGACGGGGATGCTCCCCCGCTGCCTTGCCGCCGCCGCGGGCTGTGAGCAGTTCGTTATCACCGCGCTTCTTGCGGGTTGGTTATTTAATTCCAGGTCGCACATCAGCGATGCAGTGCGTTCCCCGGTCTAAGGAACCAGCTTAATAGCTTGCTTTGAAGTCTGTGGATGGATAATTTTAATTACTTTTAATTAATTGTTTTAATTTGGAACAGTTTGTGGCACGCTGTAGCATGGGCAGGAATGGCACACGTACGGAACCAGCACTTCATCACCGATTAATGGAATTGGTTAATGGAATTGCAATTAACGGGATGCAAAATTACATTGAATGTCCTTGTGGTGACTCAGCAATGCATACGTTTAGAAAAAAGTTTATGAATAATGTAAACAAACACAACCCACGCAACGCAAGCCATGAAAACTGCTTGAGTGCGCTTGCTTTGTGGTCGAGAGCAGGTAATGGGGAGTTCCAGTTGTCCTGGTTTGTAAACGGAATAAAAGACACGTGTCTGACTCCGGCTGCAGCGGTTCAGAGTCCTGTGCTGTCAAAAGTTACGAGCAACTCACTTTCAGCCGATAAAATTCTGATGAGTTAATTACTGGGGAGGAATTGGCTGTTGCCCTTAACAGTTTTCTGTCAACAAAAATCTTTGTTTCTAAAAAACAGTTGTGAAGAGCTGTAATGAAATACTTTAAAAGACTCTTGGGATATCGAATCTATATTCCAGAAATCCTAGTGCTCCTTTTAATAAACTTTCTCTTTAATTTTGATTGAAAAAAGGCAATTTCTTTAGCACAATATTTAGAGGAACTGGGTAAGAAATAAAGTATATGATAAGCTGTAATAAGACCTATTATAAGGTACACTGTATATGATAAGCTGTAATAATTTCTGTGGTTTGTTTCGTGGAAGTTTTGTAAAAAACAAATCCCCCACAAATTACAGCAAATCTTTAGCAACAAGGAAGAGTGCACGGAGTTTTGTTACGCCTTATGTTTTTCCATTGGGAACTCCTGGATTTGGGCTAAGTTTTACTGAGTGCTAGTGGAGTTGGTTTGTGTTTGAACACTTTAGTCCTTGTGAAACCTGTTGCACAGCCCTGTTTTGTTTTTTTTTTTTCAGTTCTGTGCTCTTTCTCACTTGTTAAGGTTTTGGATTATTTGTGCTGTGGACTGTTGTGTGCATTTGTAAAGTGCGAAGATTTGGGGTCACACCAAGCTGACAAGTGCAGCACAAATGCAGTGATACTTCTTCCTGGAGTAGCTGTGCTTGGGGTGTGACTCTTCTGCTCACGTACTCGTGGGGCTGCAGGTCCTGCAGGATTGAGTGTGCTCCATGCGGGTGATTACATCACCTAGGATGAACTTAGATCCTGCTGGGTTCAGGTTCTGGCCAGTGCCCAGAAGGGACTCCCAAGGGAGTCAAAGCATTGTGTGAGTGCATTGGGAAGGCTCCATCAGTTTAAATGGCAGTGTCCCTTCATGGTAGTCTTCTTGCCAGTCTTGGATGGCAGAGACTTGGTTGTGTGTTAGTGAACCATCACAATAGTTATTTAAACCACAGTAGCTGAAGTTAGCGATCTAAATTTGCTTGGATTTATTAGGTAAGATGCAGGTTGTTGTGCTGCATCTTCATCTATGTCATGACATATCTTACTGCTCTGCGTTGTGTTAGCAGGTGTTGGATGATCTTGTCGTTGGGCAGGATTACCTTTATAGCAGGCATGTGATTTATAGCTGTGAAAAGAGCAGAACTATTGTGACTGTCTATGATTTGAAACGCTCAGAGGTTTCTGTTAAAGCTGGACAAAGAAGAATTAAATTTTTTTCTTACCTGAGATTTCTGTCAAGTTGCCCTTGGATAGAAATTTGAATATATGACTATAAAGAGGAACTACTTTGTTGACCAGAGCTGCTCTTCATAAGTTTCATTAGTATCTATTTTAAATTACATCAGTTTAAACAATGAACAAGAATAGCATCCATTCTAATCAACTGACTTTTTTTCTTTTTGGAAGCTTTCGTCCCTCTCCCTCCATAGGTTGCAAAAGTTATGATGGTGCTGACATACTTGTAAATCCAGTTAGGTCTCTTTCAGAAGGCAGAAATAAGAGTCCAGGAAATGGAACTGACCATGTAGTGTGTGGTTGAGCACGTACCCAGCTGTGACTTCTTAAGAGGACTTGTAAGCTTATCAGAAACAAAACGAAATTGTTGAAGGTAAAATGTGGCCTTGCCAAGCCAAACTCGCATTCTCCTAGGCAGTTTGTGAGTGTGCCTGTCCTCCTAGCTGCTCTCTGCCATCCAGTGTTCTTGTTCCTTTTATTCTTAGAAATAGATTGCATGCTTTCATTCCACTTTGAGGAGTGAAGCAGTTTTTCTTGTTTTCTGAACTAATACTGAATTGTCAACTTCTAATGCATTTACTATAATGAAAATAATTCTTTATTGGTGCTTGTCAGTTCTGATAACTGCTGAAATACAAGTTGGTAAGCAAACCTTTCAAAATACTCCAACCCAAATGTTCCAAACCTATAAACTTTTATAAAGGTCCTATAAAAGGTACAAACCTTTTAAAAAGATCAAAGTCTTTATTAAAATCTCCTTAATGACAGTTACTAGATAAAAGTTACAGAAACTAAGAATGATTCAATTTCCAAGGTGGATATTGTGAAAGGACAAAGTTCCATAAGTCTTTCATAATTTTCCTGCTCAAAACAGTTCTTTGAGCAGCAGACTAGAGAAGGCCAACCACTTAGTAACACATCTGGTGATCTTGCTTCTGGTGTCTAAAGGAGTTACATTATGGCCATTCTCTGTGGATCTTCTAGCACGCCTCTTTTCCTGAAAACTTTAGAAATGCCCAATTATCTAGTTGACTGGATTTTGCTGGAAGTATTTGCGTGCCCATTGAAGGCACACACGTGCATCTTCCTTGTGCCAGCTCCATACCAGCTCCATTTTAATTTGCTTGCAAATGCCTACTTCCTGTAGGAACACAAGCAGAAGTGGTGCGGATTTCATGTCAGGAAAGAAGCTCTCAGTGTGAGCAGTCTGTCACTGGAGGAGGTTGCCAAACCTGACTGGCCAAAAGTGCCCTGGCTGCAGTTAATTGTTGAGCCTGCCTGTAGGAAGCTGGCCTGGGAGTCCCCCAGAGGTTCCTTCCAACGTGAATGAGAATGCTTCTAAGAAATAGAATGAAAGGAACTTGGCATTTTGTGATGACTTCTCACTTTGAAGAGGTGTAGTGTTTGTATTTTTGCTTTTTTTTAATGCAGAGAAATGATAGTAAAAGATAGTTTGTAAACTGGTGTCTTTGCTGAGATACTGTGCAGACTGTTACCATCTTTTGTGCTAGTACTGCAGTGCTGCTGGAAGGGGAGAGTTGTGTTTGTCATCTTTGAAAAGCCAGATGTAGTTAGTTGGCTGTTAGAATCTGATAACAGATGTAGAAATGAAAGGTACCTGTAGTGTCGAATTAAGCTCCACTGTGTATATCATTATGGAGATGTTATCTAAACAAGCAACAAATGCAGGAATGGCTTGATGGCTAAAATGCCTGAGCAAGAATTGAATGGCCTTCTTAGAACTGAATTTGAGACATCAGCTGCTAAAATTATTCTTTTATTTTGCTAAAAGCTTGCCTTGGTTCTGTTTATGAAATGGCACTGAGTCTGAAAACTCAGTGGATTATCAGGTTTTTTGAAAACAGCAATTAAAAGCAGTGAAGGATAAATTTTTGTCTTTTAGATAGGCAGCACGATAAAATGATGAAGATTCTTGGTAACCTTAGTTCAGTTTTACTCTAGTCCTTTCATGTTGAATTTGTTGGTTAAGAATGGAATGTGGACCAACAAATGCATGGAACCAAAGTGCAAACTAAAGCTTGAAGAATGTCCAAAATATAAGAGAAATAAATTATTAGTATGAAAATGTGGATAATAAACTGCATAATAATCAAGAAATTAAACTGGAGGGCTTGAGGGAATAAGCTTGGAAGGTTGATCTTTTGTGACCTTTATGGTGAGGCAGTGCTAGTTTAATGGATAGAGAGACTCCAAGAGGGTAGATTTAGATGAGATGTGAGGAAGAAATTCTAAACTGTGAGGCTGGTGAGGCACTGGCAGAGGTTTTCCAGAGAAGGTGTGGATGCCCCATCCCTGCAAGTGTTAAAGGCTGGGTTGGATGGGGCTTTGAACATGGGAGGTGGTCTGGAACGAGATGATCTTTAAGGTCCATTCCAACCCAAACCATTTTGTGATTCTGGTGTGAGATCCTTTAAGATCCTTACTCCCAAGAAGGTTGTTTAAATACCTGCTGAATAACACTGCACGTGATTGCACATGGTGGCCTTTGGATTGAAGACCAACTACTTGAAAACTGGGAAGTAATTTATATTCATGTTTTTTCTGTTGCAGTGGAGGTTTTGGTGTGTTTTTCTTTCTTCTGGATTAATAATTTCAGGATGATTAATTTATTTCTTTCTCCTGCATTAATAATTTCAGAATGATGACTGGTTAAGAAAACTGTTGAGCTACATGGATGTTGCATACTGCACCTTGTAGACCCTTTCTTATTTGTGAGCTAGACACGCCTCAGCAAATGCATGCTTCACCTTCTTCAGTGGCATCAGTGTATGAGCTGAAAGACTGAGATGGGGGAACTGTTTCCAGTGGAGTCTAATGTATTGAATCACATCTCCTTCTGGCTGATCTGGGCATGGTGGTGTCCAGTCAGCTCTGTTGTTACCTGTACTGGAAGGTGGGCTTGATGTGCATGACCCTTTGTCACAGAGGGGCTGATCTTAAAGGTTTACCTAGAGGCTCTGCAAATTCCTGGTGGACTTTGCTTTGAAAAGAGTATTTTATGTCAAATTTTTGCTTATTGCATTTTGAGAGAATGCCAGACCAGTTACTCTGATTTATTCCATTCTCTATAGGTTCCTGTTCTACACCCACCCCAATGGTATCAGAATGTCTTCTGAACTTCTTGGTGATAAAAAGCATTAGACAACAAGACTAGCGTCTGTCAGATGGGGTTCCCTCTCCATTTCTCTCTGCACACCTTTCCTTTTGGGAGAGAAGAAGCGAAGAATAGTATGTGAGTTGTTTGAATTTTAATTATAAACCCCTCAATTGTGTATTTTGTACATGAATTAAGGTTTGGGGGGTTACATACAGACTAGAACATTTTTTTAATGTGGTTGGTGGGGTTTTTTTTGGGTTGTTTTTTTTTTTTTCTTGTTTGAGTTTTCTTAGGTTGGTTTTTTGTGGCTTTTTTGGGGGTTTTTATTTTGAGGCTTAGCTTGTAGCTGGTGTCTTAGGAGCAAGGGGATTTTGCAACTGTTGCATTAAAGTCTTACTATTAGAAGAAGACCTTTTGCCTTGGCAGGGAGCTTGCTTTTTTTGGTAAAGTACAGCTGTTCAAGACATTTGAGACTGTCTGTGCTGAAGTACTGTCTGGGGATTTCCTTTATTTCTATTTTTTTTTTTCTTTTTCCTCTTCAAGTGTGTCCTGGATGGATAAATTATTTAGCAATAAGGACTAAGATGTTGTGAATGCTCCTGGATTCTCTGTCAGCTACTTAAGCACCAAATACTGGAGAAACTTCCAGTGACCTTTTTCAGGTTTAGGATTAGGTTTTGCATTCTGTGTCCATTGCAGTTTCTTAAAACCCAGTCTAAATTGCATCTTGCTGTAATCTAGGAAGGAGTTGACAAAGGTTGACATACTGCTAAAGCTGAGCCTATGGGGATACCTTACAAGTTTACGGAGGTAGAAAATTCATCAGGAAATCTAGGTTTTACTAGCAGTCGTATTTTAAGCATGTACATGCATGACAGCAAACAGAATTATCAAAGAGACTTCTCATCTTGATGCTAACATTCAACTTGAAAGATGTTGAATTTCTCATTCCTAAATGATAATGAAGTAATTTTCTGAATAGAACTTAATAAAATTCTGGTATTCACATTCTTTTACAAAAACCCTACAAAACCAGTATTTCTGCCATGTAGATACGAGGAGATCTGAAAGAAGAATTTGGACTTTTCTGTAGACAGAAGAAATATAAAGAGTTTTTTGCCCGCCCCCCCATTAGATTGTGTTTCCTTTAAAATCAGTCAGGCGATCTACTGGGAAATATTCATGAGCCCACCCACTTCTTTGGCGTAAGGATTCTGTGTTTTGATATTTAAGAAATGACATCCCGGCCCATATTGGCAACAGCGTGCCCAGCAGGACTGGGGCGGCAATGGACTGTGCACTCGGCGCCTCACCTCAAGGCACTGAGGAGCTGGAGTGAGTTCTGAGAAGGGCAGTGGAGCTGGGGAAGGGTCTGGAGCACAGCTCCAGTGAGGAGTAGCTGAAGGAGCTGGGGGTGTTTAGCCTGGAGAAAAGGAGGCTCAGGGGAGACTTTATTGCTCCCTACAACTGCCTGAAAGGAGGGTGTAGCCAGGTGGGGATCGGTCTTTTTCCTCAAGTGCAAGTGACAGGACAAGAGCAAGTTGCACCAGGGGAAGTTTAAAAAGGATATTAGGAAAAACCTCTTCAGAAGAAGAGTTGCCAAGCACTAGAATGGGCTGACAAGGGAAATAGTTCAGTCCCCACTCCTGGAGGCATTTAAAAGACACGTAGGTGTTGTGATGAGAGGCATGGTTAATGGTGCACTGACTGTGGTGGATTAATGTTTGGACTCAATGATCTTAGAGGTCTTTTATAACCTAAATATTTCTATTCTGTGATTTTTCAGATTTTAATTCTTATTTAACACTGTTAAATGCAAGTGCCTGTGTTCAAGTATTTTTTCCCTTTTTTAGTTATTTTTTTATTTTTCCTCTTCATTTTTTTTTCTTTTTTTCTTTATTTTGTGGTTGTTGTGTTTTTTTTTTCCCCCTAGGAAAAGTGCAAAATGTTTCAAATTCCTGTTCAAAACCTTGATAATATAAGGAAGGCTCGAAAAAAGGTGAAGGACATTCTTGTGGATCTTGGGCTTGACAACTGCAGGGAATTGTTGAAGGTAAAGCATTTGAAAGAGTGTAAACGAATCTGAAATGTAAATTCCTGACAAGTACTTCACTTTTTGGTGTATACATGATGCTTTTTTGTTCTAGATCTTTTTGGAGGGTCCTTACTTCAGGGGTTACTCGTTACTGACTGCTCATACCCAGGGCAGGAATTTAGTGTATTAGTACATAACAGTGCAAGAGGGTGTATTTCCTCAAAAGATGTGTCATATGGTGCCACATATTCTCTTAGTAGTGTTTCAACAAGGAAACAGTACAGCTTCAGGAAAAAATACCACAGACTAAGGAATTGTTATTTGTGTGCTTTGCAGCAACTTTTTTCAATGCTTTTAAAATCTCGAGCAGGTGAGGACTTGAGTCTCCTCAAAGACATCCTATCACATACCAAGGGCAAGCCTCTGAAGGGACATACAAATCATCAGCATTTCTGAAAATGGATAAGCCTTTAAACTTTGTGTCTGGTGAAAAATACCAAAATGGTCTTATTGAGTTTTAGTTTAGTTCTGCATCTTAGAAAGTGTGTGCAGGTGTACTGCGGCCATTGATATCGACCTAGTAGCACTGATGCCGTTTTCAGGAGAACATTTTGTGCCTCAGTCAGGAAGAATGCACACCATGAGATTGGCAAGCCTAAAACCAGAAAAGGTGCAAACACAGCAATGTAACTCCATTTCTTAACAATAGTGTATTTCAGTGAGCTGGTGCATAGGCTTTTTTTTTTTTTGGCTGTTGAGTATATTCACAACTTGATGTTGACCAAAGTCAAGAGGTTGATTGCTTCTGTATGACTGTACTAAAGTAGGCTTAAAACTCTGTGAGGGTGCTATTGTGTCTTTTGTGGTGATTTCTTTCTGAAACTCTGTAAGTAATTGGAAAAAAAAAAGTTCAAGACTGCATGCATAATTGATTTTGGAACATTCTTTGTTATTGCAGTTGAACAGTGTTGTATATATCTAAATATTGTAATAGCTCAAGGAAAATTATAATGTCTAGTAATTTCTATTTACTTGCTGGTTTTGTTTTGTTAATATTGTTCTGTAATCACACTTCTAACTCAGAAGCTGGGTCTGTCTTGACCCTTTGAAGTAGGAATGTTTTCATGGTGACAGGTTTTTACTGTGAAATTGCCTGTGGTCTCTTTGATTGTTGCATGGACTTCAATGGTAAATAAGTAATAAGTTGTTTTGTATTTGGTTGGGTTTTGGGGGGTATGTATAATGTGCATTTAGTTGGTTTTGCTTAATTTTTAATAACTGGTGGTGGTGGGAAACTGGGCAGACCTTTCCACTGTGGGAAAACCTCTATGAGATTTGGGCCAAAAATACCATATTAGGATTTTTTTTTGCAAATAATTCTCCCTCAACCAAGTTCATAACTTCGCTTTGTTTTTTCCAGGTAATCTGTGGCTGATTTTGGTACAACTTTAGCAGTAGGAAAAATGGTTTTTGTAGCTTGATTTGTACTTGGTTCATATGATGGTGGTAGTTCTTTTTGGTAGCATGGGGTGTGTGAGATTTTAATAGAACTTAAGAATCATAGCAGGGCCTCAGTTTGAAGGGACCTTGAAGACCATCTAGTACCTAAAGTTTGTTTGTTTTCCCAAATATTGAGATTGCTTTCTGGGCTCTTTATGAAGGATCTCGACAATGTAAAAAATGGATTGAAGTATGATATGCTAATGTTGTCTTGAGTTTTAGCTTTCGTGACCTACATCTGGTCTGACTTTGATCTTGCACTGTTGTAATAAGGCATGATAATGTTTGTGAGGAAGATGAAGGAATGTCATGTATGACTAGTACCTCTCTGTAGCTTAGAGACCAAATGGATTCGTTTTTAGGCTAATTGATCTCTACTAGGAAGAAACCATGACCATTTTGGCTGGAGTACTAGTTTGATTCTCCAAGTCGTGTGTTTAAGACTGTAAGGTCGGAGGTTTTCCTTTAATAAACTCTTTCAGCTTCTCTAACATATTGTGATCTTTAGGGCCATGAAGGTGATCAGAGGGCTGGAGCACCTCTGCTCTGAAGCTGAAGACATGCTGAGAGAGCTGGGGTTTTCAGCCTGGAGAAGAGAAGGCTGTGGGGAGACTTAATTGCAGTCCTGCAATACCTGAAGAGGGCTCATAAAAAGGAGGGAGAGGGACTTTATATGGACAGACAGGGACAGGACAAGGGGCAGCAATGTTTTAAACTGAAAGAGGGTAGATTTAAATTAGATGTTAGGAAGAAATTCTTTATTCAGAGGGTGCTGAGGCACTGGCGCAGTTACTCAGAGGAGCTGTGGATGCCTGATCCCTGGCAATGTTTAAGGCCAGGTTGGATGGGCCCTGGGCAATGTGGTTTAGTGAGTGGCATCCCTGCCCACGATGGAGGGGCTGGAACTAAATGATTTGTAGGGTCCTTTCCAACCCAAACCATTCCATGATTCTGTTCTATGATTCTGTGTCGTCATTTAAACTCTCAGCTTTTTATGTTTTTGTTACGGAAAACCATGATAGTTGTAATACAGAAGGGAGAACAGTTCTTAGTTTAAAAATGTTTTTCCTCTTTAACTTAAAAATACCTATTTTGCATCAGGATTAGTCAGGCATCTCAGACAGCTTTGTTCCTTTCTTGTTACCTTTCTCTTCTGTTTTGTCCCCTCCTGGAAGTGAGAAATGTGGGAAGGGCATAACTAATTAATGGATCTCTGTTTAAAACAAGTCTTCACAACAGCCATGTGTACCACTGACTAATTGTATTGATAAGAATGGTTATTTTTATTAGTAGATATTCCTCTGTAGGAAATAGACGTTTCAGCAAAATTACCTAGATGTATTATGTGTTTGACTTGTGGGAATGTGGTGTTTAAGTATAGGAGCTGTCTGTCAAACCAAAAACAACTTGTTTCAGATAAGCCATAAACTTTAAGAAGCCTTTTTTTAACAGTGTGTAATTCACTCCAGCATGTTCAAGCCTCCATTTTCTCTATCAAAAACAGTTCTCTGGAGTTCTCGGATTTCTCTTGTTCTATGCAAGGAGTTCTTTCTAAGATTCCTGGGATTTTTGTGTGGTTTGTTTTTTGTTTTTTTCGTTTGGTTGGTTTTTTCTGTATATGTGTTTTCGTTAGTTTGTTTGTGGTTTTTTTTAGGATTGGTTGAAGGGCAAATACATGACTCATTCAGTGTCTAGGTGTTGATTAGATTGCAAGGAATTTGTTTATTATTGCCCTGAGCTTTTCTGGATTCTCTGTGAGCATACTTCACAGTTGAAAAGGTAGACAACATATTGCAGACTCAGCTGCATTCTTCAATAAGGAAGTTAAAATCAAATTATCACTGACATGATGTTCTGTCTTACTGTAGTCTGCTGAATGCACAGGAATGCTCATATTTGCATGTTGCAAATGGACAAGAGCCTGGTGTAGACAGAGACTGCATTAAGGAGGATTCTGTAGTTGTTTGATTATTGAAGCTTTGTTTGTCCTTGTTGCTGACTATATTCTGTGTTGCTGCCAAATTTCACATAACAGAAACTATTAGGTTTTTAAATTCCACTCCTTTCATAAGGTTGTTTGATCTTAAATGATATTTATTATCTGCTTCTGCTGTTGCAGCAGGGTTTGATGCAGAGATGGAAATCATGCCTTTTCTAAGTATCTACAGAGTTTTGAGTGAAGAGGGGTTTATGAAAGGGAAGAATGTGAGGTGAGAAAAGATGCAAGTTTTCAATGGGTAATGCCTGGATTCGTAGCCTGTGTTTCATTCAAGGCATTCTGGTGTGTTGTTGAATCAAGTTTGGGGTCTTCAGAAGTGCCCAGTAAATAGGAATCCAGGTGGTGTGGTTTGTTTCTGTTTGTTTGTTTGTTTTTTCCATTAAGTTTGTATTTAAATATGTGTGGGTCTTAGAAATGTAGAGATGAACTTAGTATTTTTAGGATAGTAGCTGTCTTTGGCTCGAGGGATGTGAACCGCGCTGGTGGGATTAATCAGAAGGCGGCTGTAAAGGACAGTTGCACTCCCTGATTCAGTTGATGCAGGCACAGTAATACTGTTGTTTTTGCAGCTTCAGGAAAAGCAGCTCTTGGAAATCAGATTCTGTGAATGCGTTTTGGTTTTCCAAGTTAAAAGTGTAATAGTGCTATGCAGATTTAATACTAAAACCTGTTGTAAAGTAAGCAGTAAGTTAATAAATGGAAGTAAGCAATGAAATATTACCAGTGAAGGAGGAGGAAGGTAGAAGGGGAAAATACTTTGAGTGTTCACTGTGAACTTGGCTGGAAATAGTGGAATTCAAGTGTAAATATTTTCACTCCCTGTATTATTTTCAGTAACTATGAAATGTTCAGAATTCCTGCCCCATTACCAGGTAGTCATATGAACAAATGTTTGAGGTAAAATAAATCAAAGATGGTCAAATAAGTAATTTCTTTGGACGAAATTTTGGGACTTCCAAGTCATCCTCTCTTTGTGTGGGTTTTTCTTTTTTCTTTTTCTTATTTCCTATTGAGAATTTCTTTGTATTCAGAAGAGACTGCAAAAGCCTTGTTTTCATTTCTTGTTTTTATTTTACTTTTAGAATCTTAAAAGTTTTGATGCAGGTGAAAGCTACTTTTGTAACACTTCATGGAGTGATGTCTCTCCTTGGGAGCCTGTGTGCAAAAGGAAGGTATGTATGTTTGTGACACAAATTCTGGGCAAACATGTTGGGTGGAGTTGCTGAATGTCACAGTTTTTAGAAATTGGAATGCAGCTTTTTTAATGGAAAAAATAGCTTTAATATTTGTTTTCTAAGTGCTATTAGTCAGGGAATAATCTTACATTTCCTGCTTGTTTTTCCCTGTAATGCAGCTGGTTATGGGGACTTCAGTTACCACATGCAGTCTTTAAGGATACAACCCTGAACATCAGTGTTTCAGATGTCACACTAATGTTCTGCCTTTTTAGCCTAACCTAATGTGTAGTCTTTGCATGGTCTTGTGTACAACACGGCTCCTTGTTTCATTGGAAGGGTGAAAATGTGATTATGTAGATGCAAGTGGATTAAGATGAAATTATTATTGATGGCTTGGTATGGGATGGCAGTGGAAAACTTTCCAGTTAGATTTGTGTATGTGAAACAGCTTTTAGTTCTGTATAGCTAGACTTTACAAGAAAGGCAGGCTTGAGGTGAACAAATCTATAATTTTGTATAGTAGCAAGTTTCCAAGATGCTGTGTGTAGAGCAGAGTAGTATGTCCAGAAAAAAAGGTAGATGTGTCAGTCTTGCTGAAGAGTCTTGGAGCCCCTCATTGCCTCCTTACAGAAGACAGTCAATGAAATTCAGTGTGGAGTTGATAAGACGTTGCTGTGGAACAGATTTGCCAAATTGTATCTTCTGGATACTAACCTTGTGCCTATCCATTTTCTTTCAACAATTTTGGTGTGTTAATGTATATCATTCACATATCATGCTGCCTGGATTTGGGAGAAAAGAAGTTGGTCCTTCAGGATGTTCTATTCCAAAGTTGTTGCCATAAGGGGAAAATAAGTTGTTTCTTCCTGTAAACTCAGTAGGCTGGAGAAGATGTCTGTGTAAATGAAGTTGGTGGCTTCCACCATTCATACTGTTTTTAGGTAGACATTAACAATTCTGGAAGAACTTTTTTTTGGAGGCTGTCCTGTCTTTCTGCATGATTCTAGGTTGTGGGGAATGTGAAACCACACAACAGAAAGTGTGACTATGCTCTGGGGTAGGCTCTTTGAAGGACTAATTGAGTTTACCACAATGTCTCTAACAAGCCTTCTTTTGGCTTCATTTTTGCAGCTGAAGGTTGTGTTGGTCTATCTCCAAGATGCTTTGTTTTTCCTGAGTGGCTTGTAATTCTTGTCTAATTTTCTATAAAACTGGCATGCCATTGGTAGACTTATGCACAGAAAAAGCAGATGAGTATGCAAGGAGAACACGCTGGCAGAATGGTTTGTGAAGTGTTTGTGTGGAAGAGCTCTGTTTCATACAGAGAATATCAAAGCAGCTTACTTCCACATGCTTCTGTTCTGCTGAAAGAGAATTGCTTGGAATTTTTTCTTTGTCATTTTACTCCTTCAGAAGTAGTGAGGCATATCTTCTGGTAATGTTCTGTGTGCTTCATTGGTTCAGTAGTGTCAGTGGCCTTTCTCCAGGTGGGATACTTCAAGATTGATGCATCTGCTAATTTGCTTTGTTACTATTTACTGGCAACTGAAATTAGACACCTGAAGGCTACAAATAGAAGATAATTCAGTGATAGCTTAGCAGTGTGCTTCTTCAGCAGCCTTGGCCAGCCAGTGGCATTGTCTGAGCCAGTCTTTTGAATTTGGAACTTAGATTTTGGTTATCATCAGGAGATTCTCCTAGTACTGCTAGTAGGTAGGTGGCTGTCTGGGCTGTTTGTTGTCTGTAGATGTTGGCTGACTGTAACCTCCATGGCAGGTTTTTTTTTGCATGGCAAAAAACCCCCAAACCCTGCATGTGTTGTGTTACTGTTCTTCATGGTGTGTCAGTGTGATGTATGTGGGTGATATAACTGGGCTGGGTGCTGTAGTGGCAACACAGTTTGTTACCTTTGGGTTCTGTTTCATGAGGGCAGAAGTCAGTGAGGTGAAAAACATGTCTCAGGGAACAGACAGGTCCCACTAGATTTTTGAGAGTGCAGATTTGTGGCATGGATGTTGCTGTGACTGATTCTGTAGCTTTTGGCAGGAGCTAGGGTTAACTTCCTGGGAAGATGATCATATAAAACGGTTGATGGGGCTACCAGTTTTTCAGAAAGAACAAATAGCGTTCATGTGGCTTTGAAAAGCAGTGCTGTCATGTGACATACAACTGAGGGAGCAAACCACTACTTAGTGCAAGATAGATGTGTTCTTAAGCAGTTAAAATGCTTTCCTGAGAAGAATATGTATGCGCTACACTGAGCACTTTTTGAGTAAATTTCCTAAAAATTTACTGCGATGGGATGCCCAGTACGTGTGAGTTAATATAAATTGTATGTGTGAGTTAATACATTGTTGCTTTATCATAAAAGGGGAGTTTGCCACTTTCTGTTATTTTGGCTCCAAAAGAATGTTCTTAAAAAAATCAATTGTTTCTGGCTTTGCTGGGAAGGTACATCTGGAGAGTTTTCAGTGAAGAATAGGCTGTTGAAATACAGAAAAAAAAAAGCCTATTCTCTATTTTCTCTTTTTGTCTAGTAGATAGGAGCTGGTCCTGAACTAAATGAAGCACTATAAGTGTCATATTAAAAGGGCTGCTATTCCTAATTCCTAAGGCTAAACTTCTATGTGCATACAAGTGGAAATATAAATTCTTCTGGCTTGTTCTGTGATTCCTGTATCTAAAACCAGGCAGGCTTTAGAATGACTTCTTGTGAACCAGGATAGAAGTCAACTCATTTAAGGCTTCTTAGTAAACTATAATGAAACAAAAAAGTCACAAATGTTTCTCCCCTTAAGTATGTCATCTTTAAATCTGCTTTTCAAAATTGGAAGAAACTTAGAAGATACATGCTATACATCCAGTGAAGGCAGTTTTGACAGGTGATAGTGAGAATTTAAACAGATACCAGTGGTGTAGGAACTGGCAATTTCTAAGTGGATGTTTTTCTTTTGTTGGCAGAGATACAGAGCAAAGCCATACTGCTGTAGCTTATGCAAGTTCTCGTCCAAATGGCTTACTTCTTTCAAGAATCACTTGCATCGTTACCATGAGGATGAAGTGGACCAAGAGATGGTGGTTTCTTGCCCAAAATGTGTGTTTTCTTCTCGTCCCAAAGTAGTGGGAGAACACTTCTGGATGTTTCATTCGTCTAATAAACGAATACAGAACTATACAGTCAGCATTTTGGATGGCATGAAACAATTTAGGAGTGACATCATAAACTTCACGTGTCTAAAATGTCAATTCACAGACACCTTGTATTACAACATGAAGAAACATGTGCTGATGAACCATTTTAAACACTTACTAAGTGTATATTTCGGTGAGAAATGCGATGAAAGTGCACCAAATTCATTTGAGTTCTACTGTAAAAAATGTAATGCTCCTGCAAACAGCCCAGATTCTTTAATGTACCATATCTTGACAGCTGAAACACACAGAGACCTGGAGAACAAACTTCGATCTCTGATTTCAGAACATATTAAAAAACCTGGATTTGTGAAACAAATGCATATTGCTCCAAAGCCTGTCCCAGGTGTAGCAACAGCTGCTCCATCTTCAGGTTCTGCTGCTGTCCCAGCAGGTTCTGTGACAGCTCCAGCTTGCATCCAGGTTGCATTTCCACAGAATAATCAAAACCAGAGCATGGTGCAGACACAGGCAGTTCAGAACACAGTCGGACCAGTGACGGTCCTAAGTGCCTCTGGCAGCCTCCCACAGACCACCTGTGCTCCTGCTGCTGTGCCCTCTCACGTCGCTCTTGTGCCCAGCAATCCTGCCGTGGCTCAGAACAGCCTTGGTGTTCAGCCCTCCCCTTCGCAGCCCGTCGTCGTCTCCCACCGGCTCCCCCTGCACCATTCTGTCGGCACCGTGAGCAGAACCGCGGCCCCTGCAGTTCTTCCTCTGAACCAGCCCATCAGCCCTGCGCTCTTCCCTGTCAGTCAACCCATCGGTGCTATAAACAGTCCGATCCCAGCTGGAACGCTCCCTGCTACGCAACCTGTCGGCCCTGTGAATCCTGCAGTTGCACCAGGAGTCCTCCCTGTGAACCAGCCAGTTGGTCCAGGAATCCTGTCTGTCAGCCAGTCACTTGGGAACACGAACAGACCCATCGATCCCATGGTCCTTCCTGTGACGCAGACAGTTGGGTCGGGTCTTCTCCAGCTTAACCAGCCTATTGCCCCTGGGGTGGTTCCTGTCACACAGCCTGTTGGACCTGGGTTCCTTCAGCTTAATCAGCCTGTTGCTCCAGCAGTTATCCCAGTAAATCAGCCAGTTCAACCTCCGGTTTCTCAAAGCACAGCTTTTTTGACTGCGGGCTCTATACTGAGGCAGCTGATTCCCACTGGCAAGCAGGTTAATGGGGTACCTACTTTCACGCTGGCCCCCGTCTCAGTTACTTTGCCTGTACCTCCTGGTGGTGGAGTGGCGACTGTGACCCCTCCGCAGGTGCCTCTGCAGCTCATGCAGTCGGGGTCGGTGCCTCAGCTGTCCCAGTTGCCAGCCAATGCTCCCTCTCCTCCCGTGGTTCTGACCTCTGAGAATGTGTCCTTACAGGCCTCCCCGCCTGCTCCTGAATCAAGCCAGGCTGTCAGACAGGCCAAGCAGTGGAAGACCTGCCCTGTTTGTAACGAGCTTTTCCCGTCAAACGTCTACGAGGTGCACATGGAGGTGGCCCACAAACCACGTGAAGTGAAGGTAGAAACTCCAGAACCTCACAAACTTGCAGCTTGCGCGCTCTTCCTGAGGATGACAGAAAAGGCCATCTGGTGTTACGATTGCAAATGCTTTCTCTGTGAGGAGGAGCTTATGAAGCATATCTTCATGCATGGCTTATCTTGCTTGTTTTGCACAGGTACTTTCTTTGACTTAAAAAGCCTCGTGGAGCACAACAAAACTTCACACAATGGAAAAAAGCAGTTGCATGCAAGTTACAGCAACAGAGGAATTCAACTGGGTAATGATGCTCAGGGTGGTCTTGTGTTTCCACACTTTGATTTCAACACAGTGCTACCAGATGAAGACATGGGTGAAAGAGAAGTACATTTGGTAGTGTTTGTTGGAATATGTTCAACACTTCTTGTCCCTGTTTACATCAAAGTGAAACCTCAGACGGCACAAGTGAACAGGAGATGCACCAGAAAAATGTTCACCTGTCCATTTTGCTTAGGTACATTTGCTGGTAGAGAAACCTATGAAAAGCATTTGAAAGAGAGGCATCATGTAATGCCAACTGTGCATACACTTTTAAACTCTCCTGCTTTCAAGTGCATCCACTGTTGTGGTGTGTACCCTGGAAATATGACTCTGACAGCTATTGCTGTACATTTGCTCCGTTGTAGAAGTGCTCCCAAAGACACCAACTCGAGCCTGAAGATGCATCTTGAGCACACGGAGAAGAAAGAGCTGCTATTTGTGAATGGTGAGAAACATCTTTCTGTGGTACTGAAAAGGAAGCAATCAGATTCCTGCTTTGTTGCAGAAGACCAAAGGAATAAGGAACAGCAGCCTTCGAGCTTAAATACTGGCATAGCTCTGTCTCAAGAGAACGAAGTGAATTCAGGGGTAGTGCCTTTCAAACGACAAAAAATTAGGACTGAGATGAGGAAGCTTCCTTCCAGTGAGGATCTTCGCTTTCTAGCGGTAGATCCTAATCAGTATGATCACAATTCATATGAGGCACAAAAACAGTTTTTGTCAGACTACTTTCACAAGAGGCCATATCCTTCTAAAAAAGAGGTGGAATTACTTTCCTTGCTGCTGTATGCATGGAAAATTGATGTTGTATCATTCTTTGGAAAAATGAGGAATACCTGCTTAAAGGCGATAAAACATCACAAACCATCTGTGCTTCTGGGTTTCAGTATGTCTAAACTAAAAAACATTAAGCATAGTTTGAATTTAAAAGATGGACCATTGGATATGTAGCCCAGCTTTTTATAACAGCTAAAAGCAATCCATAATTGCATACTTACAATTTAGCAGTTCATTATATTGTTTGTTTTAACTTGCTGACTGGCCTGTTGAAGGGTGCAGTAATACAAAAAGTATCGTTCACTTGTGACTGTTATTGTGAAAGGCACACGTAGTTGTGTATTTTAAAAGCTAAAACCTTCAGATTTAAACATCTGGAATTTGTTTTAGCTTTTTACCTTCCCTGGGGGTAGTGGGGTATTTTTGTTAGTTTTGTTTTGTTCCACTTCCTTTTTTTTTTTTTTTCTTCCCCTCCAGGTGCCCATTACATTTTTTATACCACCATGTAAAACCCTTGTCCTTGTTAAAACCAAATTTTATTTTATTTTATTTTTCTGCAGTGTCATCTTTTCTAAGTAATAAAATGTGTAATGTTGGTTAAAGTAACAAGGTAAACTATGTGAAAATGATGTATTTGATTATTTGTATTTTTAAGTCCTGATATTTTTGACCTCTTTCTGGTTTATCTGCTGAAGAAGTGATTGCAACCATTACATCCAGTATGCCCTTTCAAATTCCCAGTGCACTGGTAGCAGTGAAATACATGGCATTGTGGTTTTTTTCTCAGTCAGGATACCTGTGCCAGTTAAGTCTGGTGATCTGTAGTTCTGCTAAGTATTAACATGGTGAGGACTGAGGGGCTTTTGGGTGCCCATTGAAGAGTTACAGTGAACTGACTTGAAATGGTTGTGTTATCTGTTAAATAGATCTTGCTAACCAGAGGTGTTTATCCTTTTCATTTGGTGTTGAAGCCTAGTTGTTTACCTATTGTTCAAAGCTTGGCAGCAGCATTTATTTATTTCCTTTTTCAAAAACCAGGCTGCTTTGGAAAGTGTCAGATTTGTTTGATACATGGAGTATACAACCTCTGTGCGCATCACTTAAGTGTAGAAGCCCTTTCCAAATATCACCCAAATTTGGTGGGAAATCTGACGTTTTCAATGGCTGTTTTGTGAGGTAGTAACTGAGCAGAGCCTACTCCCCAGCAAAATATAGATCCCTGGCTTGAAGTCCCTTGGGTCAGAAATGGTACAGGCTGAACCTGGATGGATTGGTAGCATCAAGACTTTTAAGCTGTTGAGTACCTGAGCCAGTGATATTCATGTAGTGATTGGTTCTTGTTGGCCTGTAGAGAGCATTGCAAAAGTATAAAAACCGAACAGACTTACCTTGAGCATGGACTAATATCTCTGTTGCAGATTACAGCAAAACTGTTGGGAAGGTTCACTTGAGTTGAAGCACAAACTGGCGGCCGCATTGAGGCCT
The DNA here is from genome assembly GCA_024734555.1 of Trochalopteron elliotii. Taxonomy (NCBI): domain Eukaryota; kingdom Metazoa; phylum Chordata; class Aves; order Passeriformes; family Leiothrichidae; genus Trochalopteron; species Trochalopteron elliotii. Next base: position 10,170,341 of record JANPWX010000049.1, read on the forward strand.
TATTGAGTACTGTCCTTTCTGGATGTGCTTGTTTTCGTCTGGCCTGTCAAAGAGTGCCTCCAGTATCAACAGCCAGTTACAAAATAAATAACCTGCAAGGCGCGTTGGTTTTATTTCCTCCTCTTCATCCCCCTCTGCCCACCTTCCTTTCCCAGAAGGAAGGAATAGGGTTCACTTGTGCCAGTGTTAGAAGGAAAGGGTGATATGCCCAAGCTTATTTCTATTTTTTAAGGTAGTAATTAGACTTTTGCCCTGTGCCATAGTTTTTAAAGCAGTTACAGAATGTTTTATTGCTGTTTCTGAAAGGGTGTGACATTTTTAGCAGAATTTGGCGACTTCCTGCCTGAGGTTCTACAAGGTGTTTGGAGTTATATTTTGGATAAAATCTTAGTATTTTCATATTGATTGCTTCAAAGAATTTTAATGTATATGTAACATACAGTTACTTAGAGAGAACCTGCTGTTTGGAAGAACCTAGTAATTTAATAACAGTGTTAAACAAACATAATATTTATGGGATCAGTTGCGTGCCCCACCCCAAAAATTGATTAAGAAAAACCAGTATGTTCTTATAGCCTCATAATAGCTCATTAAAAATTAAAAAATAAAATTAAAAAATAAAATAGACTTGGCCATAGCACACAGTTCCTGAAACCTATTCAGAGGGCTTTGAGGAAGAGGGATGCTCTGTAGAAGTCCTGAAATGCAGGCACTCTTTGTTGCTCTTACAGCCTCTGCCCCGTGAGCCCTGTCATCTTTGGGGCAGTTCTGCTGGTACTGGTGAGACTCCAGCATGGGGGAGTCTGGCAGTGTGCATCTGGGGAAGGCTTGCCATATATTGGGAAAGATTGTAGAAAGAACTACACGACTGTGGGGAGCTGGGAAGTCATTTCATGGTTCATCCATGCTTGGGGGACCAAGGGAACAATCCAGTCTTACCAGAGTTTTCCTACAGTGTCCATTGTTGATGTTAAACATTTTATTTATTGGATTTTGATTTCACAGTTTCAAATAAACCAGATTTTTAACTTCCTCGTAGGTGTGTGTGCAAATGATTGCCTATCCATCCTCTTCCCTCTTTTAATACATTCAGAGAACTTCATGTGAACGTTTCTTTTGGTGCAAAATAGCTGTTGAAAGAGACAAGAGGAACGTAAGAGACAGGAAGATGTAGAACTTGGATCTAGATGCTTCAGGTAGATCTTAGTGTTATAATGCTCAAATATTGATAGCTGTGGTTTTTTTAGAGGCTGATATTCCTAAATCTTACTACTAATTTGCTATCACTAAATGCTTGTGGTCTTGTTAAGTGGGTACTGTAGAAATAAAAACCAAATGAATTTTGAGATATGAAAGTGGTGACTGAGAATGCAGTGTGGTCGTGGTTTTCAGGAAAGCCAAGGAGCTTGAAAACAGCCAAGTTAAAAATCAGTGGCTTTAACTAAATCAGGGTTTTTGCTGTAGGCTTTTCACAGGTGAAGTAATTCAGATAGAAAGTGTTAGTCAGGAAAAACACTGCTGCCCCTGCCTGGGCTCCACATGGGCAGTGTGGTAGTTGCCTCTCTGCACTTCTCCTAAGGACAGAGCCTCACACTGCTGGGAATGGAAAAACAGTGGAGCTGCCCTCTGCAGCAGACTTTACAAATACAAGTCCTTGAAACATGTGGAGGGAGCTCTGGTCCTGTGTGAAAGAAGGCCAGTTGGGAAGAATGCTGGTTGGCCAGCAGGATGATTGTTGCAAGTATTTGTTTCATATGGCACTGAAAAAGTCCCAAATCTGCTTCTGAAATAGATTGGTGTGGAGAGGTGTCAGTGTTAAAGCAAAAATACTGCGTTGTGGTGCCTTGAGTTTTGTGCTTGTGAAATAGTGTGGTAACTTACTACTTGAATATGTAGTAGGAAGAATTATATTGGTCATGTTTCTTCTGTATACACACTGGGAGTTAAGAGAATATTGTGTGGTAAACTGACATTTTGGATGGGACCAATAACCAAAACACCTTTGTGGTGGGTTTTCAGTACATGTGTTCCTGTGTAGAATGCTCCCTACCTTCACAATCACACTGACCTTTTTTCCCTTCAGTGTTTAAAATTCAGAAAACCTCAGATGCTTATTCAGGTAGTTGTTGAATATAATTTTTGGGTGTGCAATTCTCAGCAAAATTTCCTATAAAGCTATAATTCTAGTGCAGCTGGCTGTGCCATTTTCAAACATATTTCTCAAACTTGAAAACTTGATTGTGGACACCTTTTTGTGGGAAAGATACTTGGTGCTAAGTAGGAAAGTACAGATACATGGAAAAAAAAAGTTGTAATCTAATAGCAAGGAGGATGCCCATCCCCAAAAAACCCAAAAACAAATGAAGACCAAACACCTTCCCCCAAAAAACCACCCCCAAACCCAAAATCTTAAGAAAATGAAAACATTCATGGCTTTCTTTAAAAGTCAGGAGACCTTTGACTCCTCTGCAGGGTGCACGTGAAAAGGACAAATTGAGTGTTCATGAAATAAGAAGGACTTTGTGGTACTGCATTTAAAGTCTTAACACCTTGCTCTGGTGCCTACTGTCTCATTCTGTGACTCATTCTGGCTGTTCAGATCTGACAAGGAGCCTGCAGCTGTGACTACTCCTCATCTTACTTGGGTACCAGATCCCAAAACAAGTGTGACATTGCTCTTTTTGTTCTGCACTTGCCCATTTTAACATCCTGAGTGCAAGGGGGTGTCTGTGGTGTGTGTGTGCTTATGGTGCTGCCCAGTGTGTTTGAGGATTATGTTGGCCTGCAGATAACCAGGAGCATGTGGGCCATGTGCCCATCCTCTTAAGTCCATCACACATCAACTGCTGTTCTTCAAGGTTTTACCTTGTTTCAGAGCAGCTTGTAATAGAATGAAGGGAAGTAGAAGTCTTGTCTGCTTGTCCATAAAGCAGGAGTGAGAGCAGTTCCTGCCATCCTTGAAGGCTGAGACTGGCAGGTGAGGTGTGCATTAAGCTGCACCAAGTAAGCCAAGGATGGGACAGCTGACTGTGTGTGTGTCATTGAAGACCATCAGGCTTGGACATTTCTGGAGAGCGATCAGATTAATTGCATTATCAGAATCAGTGTCAATTTGACTTACAGTCTGTTTGGAGATGAAAAAAACCACTAAATTTTGAGCAAAGTGATGTAAAGCATCATGGCTGTCAGTATGCTGCATGGGTGTGAGACAGAGCCTTGCTGAGGAACACACCTGGTCCGTGGTTCTCATACTGGCTGCTGCTGTATGAGTAGCTGAATGAAGAATGCACACTTAGGGATGGATGGGAAAATGCCAAGACACCAACTCAGTTGCAGTCCAGAACTGTTAATAAATGTAGCAGAAGAAAGATTACACAAAAGCAATATAGATTTTTAATTGTTCTTTGCAGAAAAACAGTCAAAGATGTGAGAAATTCCCCTGGCAGTTTCCAGTCTCTGCTGAGATGTGGAAGATGCACTCCTGTGGACTGGGCTCGTTAGCTGTGCTGTCACACAAGGTATATACGACGCCAGCAACGTCACCTTTTAGAAAGGTGATGCAGAAAGGATGCTGTTGGATCCTCTGTGAAATACTAACCTGGGGCACTTTTTCATATGTTGTGAAATTCTTTCCAGATCATGAAGGACAAGTGCCCATAGCAACTTAATTGAATAAGTCAATTGCACGTCATGGAGATACAACGCCATCCATCTGCCAGAGGGCTGACAGTATAAATGATGCTGGAGAGCAAGGGCTGAGTTACAAGTTTTTCAGAGCTCTTGGTGTCCTCTCCTGATCTGGTTCGATAATTAAGGTTGTAACCCAAACCAGGCAGTTTCTTTTGAGGGCACTGTCAGTCTGCTGTACATGTGGACATTTGTGTGCTCAAGTTCTGTCTGATGCTGTGTTGGCTGCACAGGATCTGCAGCAGAACTGAAGGCACGAGGTGGGCTGGTCAGCAGTGATCCTGCAGTGCTGTTTTGTTAGCAGAGATGGCAGAGTGTGAGTGGTACAGCTAAATCTGCTTTGTCTTGTGCTTCTTTTCATAGACTTTTAGGCTGTTTTGGGCTGGAAGGGACCTTAAAGACCATCTAGTTCCAATCCCCTGCCATAAACAGGGACTAGACCAGGTTGCTCAAAGCCCCATCCAGCTTGGCCGTGCATGTTTTCAGCAATGGGGCATCCACAGCTTCTCTGGGCAACCTGTTCCAATGCCTCACCACCCTCACAGTAAAGAACTTCCTCTTGATACCTGATCTCTTTCAGTTTGAATCCATTCCCCCTTGTTCTGTCTCTACATGCCCTCTTAAAAGGTCCTTCTGCATCTTTCTTGCCACTCCCTTCAGGTACTGGAAGGCCACAAATACACCACCCATATGCTGAACAATCCTCTCAAGCCTTTCCTTGTAGAAGAGGTGCTGCCTCCCTCTGATCATTTTGGTCACCCTCTGCATTTTGGAATAAGAATTCACTTCAAGGTAGGTATCTGGACTGACCTTACTGATGTTATTAATGCTGTGAAAAGTGCAAGTCCATTAACCCAACTTGTTAATGGAGGAAAGTCTGCTGGGCAGCATTGGTGCAGAGAACCAGTACCTCATACGACAGCATCATGATTTATAAACGTGCATGGATTAAGGTCAGCCAGTGTAGATCCACCCACCCACTGCTGCTGGAGGCCGGGGTAGCCTTGGGGCAAATGGAGACTGACGTGTGGCCACGTGTGTGTTCAGTGTGGGATTGTGCAGAGCCAGTGTTGGGGTCAGGGCTGTGAGATTGAGAAGGATTGAATGTGGTTGGGGCAGGAAGACATTTTTGGGTTGAAATTCAGCTGAGGGGAGGTGCATGAGGTAGCTACTCTGGGTACAAAGGGGCTGCCACCCACCAGTGCAGCCCAGTGCTGGGCAGTCTCTGTAGGAATTTGCCAAGTCCTTCAAAAATGTGTGTCCTGGGAGCAGACCAAAAGCCCAGCTAACAGGGTGGGACTCCTGCTGGGTCCGAGCATGGAATGGCACTTGGGAGTGGCAACTGCCTGTTAAACATTGCAGCAGGGATGACTGCTGTAGGTGAATTCCCAAAACACCTCTCTGTGAGGGCAGTGGCCTTGCCATGCACTCTGCAGTTTCTTTGTAAAGGCCTGGGTTTTGCCAATCGTGGCTTTGACCAGGTCCCTGCAGGAGTGAGGACTTGAAGAGAATCTGGAGTCCCTGGATGCTGGGCTGCTGTGGGAGTGGGGATAGGGGAGCCTCTCCAGAGCCCCTGTGAGCATGGGAGCATGCTGGTGCTGCTGCACCAAAGAGGCTGGGCCTGGCAGGCCCATGGAGTCTTGGACAGAGCAAAGGTCCATCTCACAAGGGACACTTCTACCACCGGATTCTTCAGATGCCATTTTTGTTCTTCCACAAATGCATTAGAAAGCCTGGACTGGAGGCTTTCTAATAAAAATTGTTCAACTAAGACATAAAATGTCAAGTGTTTATAAAATGAAATATTTTAAAAATAGTACAGATATTCAAGAAATTGCACCTACTGTTCTGAACACTTTCATTTTGGAGGGGAGGAGGGAACTAGAACAACAGCAGTACTAAAGACCTCTTATTACTGCAAGGCTCTTGGGGAAACAGAGCTTAGTAAAATGATACATTAATAGAAAAAAAGACATTTTCTCAGAGCACATGCTTCCTACTGTTTCTCTTGCCCTAAGGCACGTGTTCCTCTGGGTCTGTGAGGTCAACTGTCTTAGAAATACCCAAAAATCTTGGCAGAAACCTTCAAATACCCCACAGTTTTCAATCTGTCTAGTTTTGGAGTAGGTGGAAGAGAATTTTAACTGGAAGGTTTCTGTTACTTGCATAAAACTTTTGCTTTGTACTACTCTGGTTGAGCATTGTTAGATCTGCTTGTGGTTTTGCTGGAGTATTTGTATCATGCTGAGAAACACAGATTTCTCTTCAGGAAATCTGCAGCCATAAAACCTTTAAATGCAGTGACATTACTATTAGATGTTTAGCTGGTGAGCCCAGTTCCCTCTCTGTGGATGGGAGGAGGTGGATTCTTAACGACATAGGAGGGCAAAAATTTAAACAGGCAGCTTTAGATAAAGGAATTCACAAACCCTATAAGCAGACCCAGCCAAGGGCAGAGGAATAAGTTGTGCTTGGAAATAGTGTTGGTGAGAAGTCCTGTGAAGGGCGATAAACCCTGCAAGAGGGAATTACTGTTTGTTTTTCTTTTTTTCTACTCCTTTCATCCATACTGCTAATTAAAAATATACTATTTTCTTGTTCTGCTTTGTATGATAAGTCAGCTGCCAGGGAGAAGCAGAGTGCTGGGGTCAGGCATCCAGTCAAGGCTCAGCCCAAAAGCACTGCTGCCTCAGTTTACTTCCTTTTTCTTTTCAATGGGAGATTATATGCATCGTGCCTGGGTGGTTGCACATGAAGCAAACCAATGTTGCTCTAATTGGAGAGAGGGGCACTGTGCCCTGATGTCATTGTTGGGTACAGGATGGCCATGTGGTGAGCAGGGGCTGGGTCCCATCTGTGCACTGGACTCCTCGCTGGTTTTCCCAGTTCTCCCCTTGTGGAGGCCCCCGATGCCAGATTAAAAATGGGGCTGACATCTAGATAGTTGTTTAGATATTAATGCACTCATTTACCTTTCCCTCCCCTTCTGAATTAAGAGAGTAATACTGAATTTACTGTTATTTATGATGATTTCAGGTCTGGATCAGAGTTCTTTGAACAATCAGGGTTTTCTTAAAAAAAAATCTTCAAAATATTCACTTCTTTGTTCACAAGTGCTGAAACTGTGAGAGTGTGTCCGTGTATGTGCCTGTGTCTGATTCATCCCTGAAGTACCCAGTTAAATTGAAACTTTTTGGATTGCTGGTGACAAAAATTGTGGTTGTGGGTTTGACTCATTTCCATGCCAACAATTTAATACATCCATACATGTCCTTGATGTCAGGTATCCTTCTCAACTGGAGAATTACCTTCTTGGGGCAGCCCTGCATATGTTTTGGTAGGCATCTGCAGGTGGAAATAAATTTACATAAAGCAAGAGAGACTTAAGCCTGTGCAGATTTGATCTTGAGAATGAAGTGGCACAGAAAATAGAACTGAAGTTGCAGGAAAGTGTTAGCTTTAAACAAAAACAACTGAAAAATAAAAATCCCGAGGCGGCTGCATTCCTTCTAAATCAAAAGCAGCTGAAATGTAATTTTCCTTGTGCTCTGATGCCACCTACGGGATTTCTGTGGGGAACACAACCCTGGCCACAGTGTTTAGATTTTTAATCTTAGGGTTGAAGGTTTATTTTAAAACCACAAGAGTATGATGTCCTCTTGAGTCTGTCAAAACAAATGTTTCCCACTCTGTACTTAGCTATTTCTGTATTGAATTTCAGGAAAGTTGAAATCCTTCTCAGAAACTTCGGTATGTTGCTGTCAGCAATTACAAACCTGAGCCCAATACCTCATATACTTCCTGTCCACAGAGGCATTTCTAAAATGCTAAGTGCATACTAGATCTGTCTTGTAAAAAAATCATCAGAGTAATATAATCTATGAAAAAAAATCTTGTGAGTTTCTACAGACATCACAGCAGTGATTTTGAACCTGTGAAATTCATACTTGTTTTGAAAAGCAGAGGATTTCTCTGTTAAAAGATTAGCCTTTGGAACCCATAATTAAATGCAAACTTCAAAAAATAGATCTGAAACTGTAATACAACTCATCCTAAACTCTAGATAAGTGATCTGAGTGGTAAATATTCAAAGTAGAAATAGCTGGATTTTGACTGTGAGTCTTTTACTAACCTCTATATTTTGGGCTCCACCTTTCATTTCACAACACAGAAAAGGCCATAATATATGAGAGAAGATACGTATTCTTCAGGAATAAGTAATAATGTATGGAATGGATTTTCAACTCACTTGATTCTTTTCAAACACAGAACTGTTGTCACTAAATTGTGGGTTGAATTGCCCAAGTAAAGCACAGGGTTCTCATTCAAGCCAGGAGGGCTGCCTGATTGGGAAGCACTGGATGAATTCAACCCTCTTGCTCAGTGAGTGCCATTTTTTTTCAAGGGTGTCATGTACCTGCCTGGTGGATGCAGCACAGCGCTGTGGGATGGCTGCAGGTGGGTTGGGTGCACAAAGTAAAACATTTCAAAAATATTTGATATTTATTATGAGTAGATGCAAGAGGAATTTTTTTTTTCTCAATGAGAACAAACAGTTTTTGGAATAATCTCTCCAGGGAAGAAAGTTGTGGATTTCCCAACACTGGACACTCTTAAGGTTGAGCTGGACTGGGTTCTCAGCCATCTTTACATTATGCTTTTGCCAAGCAAGGTTGGACCAGTTGATGCCTGAGGTTCCTTCCAACCTAGTATTCTGTGATTCTGTGATAATGCATTGCTGCAATGGAATTGTTGATCTAGAATTAACTTGCAGAGAGAAAATGCATTGTGGAATTCAAATTCAAATACTGGAAATGACTACATTTTAAAAATGCAAGGTAAGTGAGGAGACCAGCAAAATGGTTAGCGTGTATGGTGGTACTTTTCAACTGCTCAGAGCTTTATTACAGAATTACAGCGTTGTTGATGTGGGAAGAAGCAGAGCCACCTAGAGCCCAGGGCTGTATCCCATCATGTGTTGAGTATCTTCAATGTTGGAAAATACCTTTGGCCTCTCTGGGCAACCTGTGCCAAGCACTGTTTTAACCAATCTCACAGAGTAAAAGTGATGTTCAGATGAACATCAGATGAATTTGAGGTTTCTCATTTGTGTTCACTGCCTCTTGTCCTGCCAGCAGGGTCTGCTTGTCCTAATACTTCTAGATAATGAATGAGTCCTTGGAAAAGGGCATCTGCCAGTAAAGTAGTTAAAAGTCTGCTGCAGCAGGCAGTAAAAATGTATGAAAGATCAGCAGCAGCTGCACATCCATTTACTAAGAATAAATGTTCCTGCTATGTTCTGGTAGGAAACGTCTCTGCTATTAAAAATCAGAGCATCAAAGGATGGCACAGTTGCTACATCCACACTGCCAATGCCTTTATCTTTACCTGGATCAGTTCATGGCTCATGGACAGCATGGCTGTACAAAGGAAACTTGAGTGAACTATTCTGTTTGGGAAGCTTGGCGCTGAGAGCAAGGACAATTTTTTTATTGCAGAGTGTGCTCCAGTGATGTTAACTCAGTCTGCTTATAATTGTGTGTATTCGCTCTTTATTTACTCCCTTGAGGTCTGTTTATTTACTCACTTGAGTGTGAGTGTGCTGCTTCTAATTAACAGAAAATGAACACAAGGTGTGATGGATCATGGTTAACATTCTGTGTTTCTGTACTGCACTTGCCCTTGATGCAGCAACAATGGTGTGAGAAGTTCAAAGAACATTTCCCAGGCTCTGGCGCTTGCTCACACCCATGTTTGTCTCTAAAGTTTTTTAAACAGTTGCCAAGAGAAACTTCTCCACATGAACATATAACAGATGCTTGTTACTGGATTGTAATCAAGCCTTTGCATATTTTTGAGTGTGCTTAAACTTGACTAAAAATCCTTCTCATAATAATGAAAAGCATCTCACTTCCATGTATTGCTGCTGTTACAGTCTGGACTGTGTTAGCTGCTTTGCCATCACAACTGACTGACCTGGGAGAGGGGTAACTCAACTCCCCTCCACAGGCCATAACTTTGCCTGCTCTGTTCCCAAGCTGTGGTCACTGACCAACACTGCCTGACTTTGCTATCTCCCAGAGCAGGGCTGGGAAGTCTGTGTTGAGGTTGTTTGTGATGGTACATCCTTATTACATCACTTCTGGATGGAAATAGTTTCCATCTCTCTTTTCTGCTAGTCTCTATGATAAGCATTTTGTTTCATTCCTCTGACTCTTTCTGCCTGTGCAGTTTCTCCTGTTGAAACCTTCTAAAGCCAGAAAAGAAAATACAATAGACTTATTTTTTTTCTACTTTGGAAATGTGTATTTGCAATTCTCACATCTCCTTTGACTCATCTGGGCCTTGAGTGAGGTCTTTAAGCTGTGGTGTACTGACACACTAAGTCCAGCATTATGGATATGAGCAGCACTTCAGAAAGTACTGAGCAGTGAGATGCTGATACAGAGTTTACACTGCCACTGCAAGCCTGTTGAAGGAGCAAAATGCACAACCTGCCATATTCAAGACATGCACATGGAATGTGTGTATGAAAGCATTTGTTTTCCAGCATGAAAGCCAGACGGGCTGCTGCTTGTATCTTGTTTTCTGGCCAAGCCATGTCCCTGCTTCTGACCTGGATGAAGCTGGTGGTGCCCACAGCCACTGCTAATGACAATACAGCCACAGCCTTGCTGACAGCAGCTCAGTTGCTGCATGGAATTAATGGCTGCAAATATTTATACTTTGTTATGCGAGAGGCTCTGAACGTGATGCAGTGGTTGGGGGTTGATGGCTGCTCCTGACTCATGCCAGCAATTCCATTGGTACTTGGAAGCTGCTCTTACTGCCCTGAGCAGGAGGGACCAGAGTGAAAAGACCAGAGGGAACTCAGAGGAAAATGAACTGCTGCAGCTGAGTGCACTTGAGAATGAAACCATCCAAAGTTACCTTTTTAACCTTTTTGTGTGCTTCTAGCCAGACAACCCAGTGTATAAATTATGCAATAAGTCAATGTCATCCTGCATCTTTGATTGCCATTTATACTTGAAATTCAAACTTAAAAAGTATTAACCCCTCATATTTGGATTCTTTACTAAAATAAATAGCTAAATTCTCTACAATGGCCAAATGTGCTCTTCCTGAAGAGCCTGATATGGAGCCTGATACAGAGCACTGTGATATAAATATATTTATATGTGTATATATGTGTGTATACATGCATATATGTGCATATGAATATATCTTTATTTATATTTACTGAACGTTGCTCCTGCTGCTGCAGCTTAAAATTTGGCTAAAAAGTAAATTTATACACCAAACAGTAGTAACAACCCATCCACTTACTCCACTGTCAGCAAACAGTGCGGAATTGCAGAACACCAAGCTGAAGAGCAGGCTTTAATTTGAAACCTGCCACATTAGCACTGGTGAGAACTTCTGTTCTGCTGTATATCATAACCCACTGACTGAATCATTTAACCCCCTAGGACTGTTCAGTACTGTTGCAGAGGAATGCTGGCTTAGAAGGAGAGTCGGAACTGGATAAAACAGATTGAAAGCCTTTGTATATATTGCAGCTCATGCTGAGAACTGAGCACAAATAAGCAAATTGAGAAATCTTGCCAAGGACAACAGAAGGCACTTGCAAAAACACAGGGGTGGCTCTTTACAGCTATGGAAGCTATGGAATTAGGAAGGAGTATCAGAATTACAGAGGCATCTACATTCTTTGGCTCAGGTTGCTCTCCTTACTGGACCTGGCCAAATGAAGAAGAATCCAGCTTTGAGGAAGGCAAATCAGAGAATACTCCGGGGGGAAGAACAGATTTATTCTGTTTTAAGAAAGGCATGAGATCTAATTAACAGGTATGTGCTAAGGCAAGTTTGAAAGTAATTTATAAGTTCACAGATGTGTTTTATATATACATGCATACATATATATATATATATATATACACCTATAATGAGAATTGTTGTCATATATATGATAATCTAATGAAAAATGTAAGGTTCACAACCTTCCTTTACGTAAGTAATGGTAGGATTACTGCACTATTTCAGGAATTATTGCATCTTCAGGGAAGGCTGTCCTTTATTTTTTATTCTCCTTTATGTCCTAAGAACTGAAAGGCAAAAAAAATGCTTTTACAAGAACTTTTACTTAGATACTTCACTGTTGCCTGAGAAGATCATCTGGTCCAACCTTTTAGTTCATTTAGCACCATGTCCAGTTGTATCTTGAAAACTTCCAGTTGGGGGGACTCCACCATGTCCCTGGGGAGTTTATTCCAGGGATTTGTTGTTATCACTGTAAAAAAAAGGTCTTTCTTCTATTGAGATGAAATACTCACACTTTTTTTTCCATTAAGCAGTGCATGTACAAAGTCCATTAAAATTAAGAAAGGTTTTGGGTAATTGATGTTTCCCCAGTTTTCAAAGTAAGCATCTTTGCGTTCAGTAATGGTTATACACAGGTGGCCTTCCATAATGCAAATGTTGGTAGCATTGAATTTGTATAGAATTATAGCTTCAAATATAACTGAAACCTTCAGCTTCATGGTATTAATTAGCAAAAGCTGATGTACTACTTAATTCCAGAAGCAGATCCTTTTGACTGTAGTTGTGAGAACTTGAGACAAAGCAACCTGCTAGGGCTTGGAAACATTTTTCTCACAGTTGTTGTTTGTTTATGGGCTAAGACTCTCTTTGGCTTATGCAACGGGCTCTGCAAAGGTTTGCAGCCCAGAGAGGGCTGAGTGAGAGCACAAAATGAGCAGTGCCTAAACAGCTATATGGGAGGCAGGATGCCTTAGCAGTAGCAGCCACTCTTAGGAGGTGACAGAGTTACCTGCAGTTGTCACCTTCATTACTGCTCCACATGTTGCAGCTGGAGCAACTGTCTCACTGTATAAAAGCACCAGTTCAAAGAACCTGCAGGAAGTTGCAATCAGGTCTTGCACAACCCTGGCAGAGAAATCGTTTTTCCCTTCATTGTTACTTTTTGGGATTCACTTGACTATAGGGTCACCTTACAGTCCAGACTTCAAATATGAAACACTTGGGCCACAGTCTCACATAACATTTGTGTATTTGTATTTGCTCCCAGGTCTTCCTAGGAATAGAGATGGTGGGGAAAAGTTTTGAAATATTCGTTATGTGTAAAAGGAAGAGCTGGAGAAGTGTCATGAACACAGTAGAGATGTATAACATTTAACCTTTGAATCGAGAGACACAGGTGCAAATCTCCAAGTGCTGACAGTGGGTAAAGCACCATAAAAACAGAGCATGGGGGAGGAGGGGCTGTGAAGTGACACTGCAGTTCCAGGTGTGATTTTGTGCCCACTCAGAGCTGATTGTTCCTCACCTCTGAAATTCAGACACCAGCTCCTGCTGGACTCAGAACTCAGCCAGAAATCTCTTGCTTTTACTTGCTCTGGTATTTGTCCCTTTGGCTGATCCTCTCCTGGGGGTGTACAAGGGGTGCCATCTCCATTTCTGTGCCACCCTGCTGGGAAGAGCCAAACTAAGCAAACTGAAAGAGGACAGTGTCACCTCTCTGGAGCCAGTTATTGCCATTGCTGGTTTTCAGCAGAGAATCAAATAATGTTTGTAAATGTTTCATCTGGGTCCTGTTATAAAAGCAACAAACAGACTTGTGCTGCTTTGAAATGCCCTTGTGCTGTCTCCATTCCTTTTAAGTGAACCCAGATTTCCACACAGATGGTGACAGAAGATCATTAGCACTTTTATGGAAAACTCCTCTGAAACCTGTATGAGATTTTCCCCCCTCGGGTTCAAATTTCCTAAGTTGCAATTAAGACTGGGCTTGGTTTCTTCTATTTTTTATCCCAGTTCAACTGAATTCAAAACCCACAAGTAAATAGTTTCTTCTTTCCTTTGAGGTAGTCCAAGGTCTTGATTAAATCTAGAAAATACTTAAGTGCTTTTATTCATCTAGAAAAAAGAGTGTAAACCCTGTACAGTCTGAATGCTGGACTTCCATTTCAGAATTTAGGATTCTATGAAATCTCATTGGTTCTGTACATATTTAACATAACCTCTCAAAAGCTTCACCAGCAAGCAATGGACATATAAATTACAGAATCACAGAATCTCTGGGCTTAAATTCTGCTTCTCCCAGATTGATTGCACAAATTAAGGCAACTTGTTGTTATAATTTTCAGATGTATAGAAGTAATTTCACTGCATATTCTATTCCACCAAAAGTTTGTTTTTAAAGCTCTTTACTAAGTTTTCCAGTGTGGTGCCTGCCTCTCTGTCTCTCCATCCATCCATCCATCCATCCATCCATCCATCCATCCATCCATCCATCCATCCATCCATCCATCCATTCATCCATCCATCCATCCATCCATCCATCCACATATGTATGTATAAATATATATATATATTTTTCTTAAGATATTTATAATTCCTTTATTTTAGTAGGCATCAGATTTGCATCAGCTAAATGCTAGGCAAGCTAACAGGCTACACATTGAGGAGATATTTGCTAATGACTTGGAAAAATAAACAATCTGAATTGTTTGAAGTTTCTGGGGCTATTATCTGAGCCATTTCAGTTCAAAAAGCTTTTCAAAAATGCATCCATTCTATTTCTGTGTCCAAGTCTAAAAATCCACATAACAGATTTCAGAAACAGATGGATTATCAATATACTCAAGTTTTTTTGTTCAAGACTTGGATGACTGTGTGCATGAGTCTTCCTCAAGGTATTTGGCAAGAACACTTTCACCCTTGAGAGCCCCTTGACATCTATTTGGGAACATTATCTGTGTGAGTCATGCATGTATGTAAGTGCAGTTAGTTCTAAGTGCTTATTTTGAGAGAGAAAGGAAAATATATGCAGTGTTGCTGAATCCATAAAACTATATGTATTCTACACAAGGACACAAGACACAAGTGTTTATTAAAATAAAAAGCTTTAATGCTTTTGCATTTAAAATATTTAGCATAAAATAATTGCTACAAACATGCTACAACATACATGTTCAAAAAGTTTTCAGTGCTTTCTTTCAAACTTCAGCATTTTGGCAAAAATAAGTTTTTCTGTATATACTTCAAAACTTGGCTATCATAATACTGATATAAAATACTTCATGTAGAATAAAGTCAGGTGCATAAAATACAGTAAGCAATAAAACATACTGTTTGTATAAACATTTAAAGTATAAATTTCATTAGATAACATGCAAATACTGCAATATTTTAAATGGCACTTAAATATAGATACTGAGATTCTTTATAATTTTGCATCCGATATGAGATTCTGAAATGTACAAAACTATAAAAAGAACACATCTCTTCACTGAAGTCAGGTACTAGCATAGAGCTTGATTGTCATTTTACAAGCAGTGAGCCCAAAGCCCTACAAGTCTTCACTAGTCCAAGGAAAGATGTCTACAGAAATAGGCCCAGGGCTAGTTAGTTTTCTTCATAATAAAATAGGAAAGCATATTTACATGAGAATAAACTCTTAAATTTTTGGTAAGGTAATTAAGTAGCAGCAATCTGTTTCTTCCAAAAATGATGTTTAAAATAGGTGCATGCTTTCGTTGTCACTGATAATGCATCTGAATAATATAAAATTAGCATTCTTCAGTAAACTCAAAACACTGTTCAGTTCATTGCTGAAAAAACCCTATGAGATCCCTTCTCCTCAAAATCATAAATCCATAATGTCAGAACCTTCCAGAGCATATTTATGTTTCCAAGATCCATGGAAAACAATCTAATTGTGCTGAAATAGTCATCTAACTAGTTATGAATAAGAGAATCATCTTTTCACATTATTCAAATACTTTCAGTCCTTCATTGAAAAATACAAGTTCATCGAATCTTGCACGTTTTTTGTTTTCTGTTCAGTGACCAACAACTCCAAATGTCCTTCACCATACAAATGCCACGATGCTGATGCATATTTCCCAAGCAGTTACATGTAGCATGTCAATGCTGGTGACGAGGTGAGTAGAAGGCTTATGAACAGGGAGTGCAGAGCAGGCACCACTGGAGCAGAAGCAGAAGAAATGCTAAATGAAACTTGCACTTGAGATGCAATTAGAGCTGACAGTGGCACATGTGATGCTAATGTTGGGCTGTCTGAGTTGATCAGGGACTCAATCTTTTCTGCTTCTTTATTGCAGGCTTCAATCTAGAGGAAAAGAAAGTTACTGTTTCTCTTCTTACCATGTAAACTGCCAATGCAAAAATATTCCCATCAGCACATATGATTTAGATAATTTTGGGGAGTACTTAGAAAACAGACCAGAGGTCTCATCATAGACTTTGGTACTATGAAAACTCCTGTGGGAGTCCTGAGTAGTAGAAAAGGAAAAGGAAGGAAGCTGTACACAAGTTATCGTAGGGTTATGTGTTTTCAATGCTGATGCAAAAAAGCCCACAGTGAATTATCACTAAAGAAAGTGCCTCTAAAACTGAGGACTTCCTTCCCGATTGACCAGCTTGCTTCCTTGAAGTGTGCAACAGTGGAAAAATCAAGATTGTCTCCTTCCTGGGCTTTTTCTTCCAAATCAGAAAAAACTAGTTTCATTTATGGGAAAGGGAGAAAAGAATGGAAGTAAGAGAACCTGAGAAAAAGCAGGTTTCCATTTGCCCACTGACATGATGATATTAATGAATTTCTGTTAGGAAATTAATTTCTTCCACTTCACTTTCTACTGCACTCCAGAAAGGAATTTAGTAATCAGTCTCTTGAAAAGCATTAGAAGCTGCCTCTGGTGAAGTTTAAATTTGACAAGCTTAACATCTGGAGGTCTAAAGCTTTGAAAGCTGGGGAGTGTTCAGCTCAGCAATAGATGCCACCAACAAGGTAAGCAGTGGTGGCCTCTGATTTCAGAGTCCTCCTCCCCCCAGGAATCTGACAGCACCTGCTGCAGATGGAGTGAGAACTGACCAGGCCGACAAGACTTCCCTTCCCAAGTCCTGGTAACATTTTGGGCTATTTCTCTCAAAAAGGAGACAGAAGTTGGAGCTGAGTTGGAGGTAACAGGGCATGAGCAATCGAACTACACTCAATGTATCTGCCTGAGAAACAAGCACCATCCTACACATACAAAAGTGAAGCAAATCCATGCTGGGTAAATCAATAGTAACATCATCTACCTGCAGTGGTTTGGGGTTCTGATCCACAGGAATGATGAGAATCACAATTTCTGATTCTATGCTTAAGTATCCAAACACATCACACTGTGGCACTGACACGTGCAGGCGGATTTTTTCAAGTATGTCAAGTACTGTTATTGGCCTTTTATTTGTTACCTGAAAGAAAACAAATAACTCTGCAGATGTGATATTATGGAAAATTCTCCTCCTCAGTTTTAATAACATTATGTCATGCCCAAAAATGTGTTTCAGTTATTAAACTACTCAGTTCTAAACTCTACTCTAAATGCTAGCAAAAAACCTAAAGGATTCAATGCTTCTAAAACATCATTCTAAGAAATGATTCACTGATTCTAAGAAAATCTAGCCCTCCAAAAATGAAAAAAATAAAAAAAGTGAAAGAAAGAAAGAGAAAAAGAAAGAAAGAGAAAAAGAGAAAAAAAGAAAAAGAGAAAGGAAAGAAAGAAAGAGAAAAAGAAAGAGAAAAAGAAAGAGAAAAAGAAAGAGAAAAAGAAAGAGAAAAAGAAAGAAAGAGAAAAATATTTACTTCTTAAATTAACCACGGTTTTTATATGTGTTGTTCTTCATCTTCATGGTTAGTATGTCTGTTTATCATGTACCTCAAAATAATGTAAATGGTTATCTGTTACAGTGGTTCATGCTCCCACACTGGGAAGCAAGAGGCAGAGCAGCCCTAGATTTATAGAACTCTCTCGTATTTGAAGCAGTTTTTTCTCACATGAACCAGCTGTCTGAACTAAAAGAGGCAGACATTACAATCCAGGTATCAGGGTGCTTAGTAGGTGAGAGGAGTTATCACCAACTACTTGAATAAGAAAAATAAATTTCTTTAACTAGAATGCCACCTTCTAACAGAAACTAAAAATTCTTCATGGTCACATGTTGTAATGTATGAACTGAGAAGCTGCAGTAGCCACTGTGTCCCTGGTAGCATTAGAGGTGACAACTGGACAACTCCAGGATGCAGTCATGACCCAACAGACACTGTTACTCAGCAAAATTGGTCAACACATACACATAGCACCTACAAACACATAATCTCTGACAGGAAAGCAGTAGAATCATAGATGCTGTTCCTATATAATTTGTCTGCATTATTACAAGTCATATAAACTGCAAACCTGCATCTGCTTGTTTGTGCCTGCTCTAATTCTGTTTTGCTTTGCATTGTAATTCAATTTATGACCCAGATAAAGAAATAAAGGAAAGTATAAGCAGTATAAGGAAAAAAACACCCAATAATCACAAATAACAACTAAAAAATAATGGCATTAATAACATGTTAACCTTTCAGGGGGAAGTGCACCGTAACTTGACTTTTCATATATCATTTAACATTAGGTATGACTGAACTGTTTACCCTTGCAAAATTATCCAGCTTGTCTTTGTCATATAAGATTCTCAGCATTCCAGCACATAGTGGACAGCAGGCTCCTAGGCGAATTAAAAGAATCTCAGTAATAAAACCAAGTAGTCTTTTCACTTTTAAGTAAGGAAGAATCAAAATTTGAATATTAACTGAGAATGAAAACAGCAAAATTACAAAAGCAAAGTAAATGCTTCAATTTGACAGCAGAGTTGCACATTTCTAATACTTTTTTAATACTTAAAACATTTATAATGCAAAATCAGTCACCTTTCAACACACATTTACTACTATTCAGCAGGAAGCAACAAGATGAATTTTCATTCATTTTAAGATCCTTTATTACGTAACCTAAAACTTGGAGGCACTGTGTGTACCACAAGGCAAGATTTTGTATGGATGCATGCATATCAACTACAGAAATGATGGATTTCAAGAGCTGATATAGCCAGGACGTGACAGAAGCAGTTATGCACATTGCAAGCATTAATTTCTGCAGTTGCACCATGTTGGAGCTTAAAATCTTTAGGTAACGAGGGAGAAAAAGTGCTTGTCTGACAGACATCATCAGATGTCTCCTACTTTTTTTTCCTCACCATGTCAGAAACCAAAGGGATAATATTTCAACGTTCTATCCATGCAATATCCAGTACAATATCCTGTGTATTAAATCCACTCTCCAACATGTAATTCACATTCACAGTGTAACATTTTCAGGACTAAGTGTTATGACAAAGCACGAAGACCCTTTTTCAAAGGGGGTGAGAAAGGAGAAAAATTAATGAAATTCTTTTGTTTTAAGAACAAGCTTTTCTTGCTCTGTGTATTACCTGTGATTAGTTGCTGTTTTGTAAAGGAAGCACTTGTGAACACAATAAAAAACTGGTTCAAACCAGCACACTGCAAAACTACTCCTGCTGTCTTCCACAGTACTGTGAATACATATGGTATTTTGCTCTGTCTTCTAATTAAATACTATCTTCATCCTTCTGGGAGCCCTGTGCTGATGACAGCTCAGCATTCCACTGTGGTGTCTGCGCTGCCACTTCTGAAAAATTGCTCACTGGATTCCTAGAAGCATCCCACCCTGGACACCACAGACCTCATCCGTTTCTCCCAAACGCATCCCAGCTGCCAGTCTCCAAAAGGCTGAATGAGCATGCCTCCTGAAGCCACAGCCTTTCCACTCCACGTTTACTCAGCTTGGCCCTGATACTGGCTTGTTCTAGCCCTAAGCAGAGTCATTACTTTACGCTTTCTGTTAATATAACATTTTAAAGGCTGTGTTTTGTCCCAAGCACGGCCCCGTTTATACCCCGCGCCCGGAGAGCCCAGCCCTCGCTGCAGCGAGCGGCCCCACCTGGTGCGAGGAGCGGCTTGCAGCCCGTGGCAGAGAGCGGGGGGCACTGGACGAAGGCGCACTCGGAGTGGAAGCCGAGGTCGGAGAGCACGCCCACGGCCTGGCAGTGCCCGGGGTAGTCCACGGCCACGCGCTGGGCGTAGGCGGCGCAGACGCTGCCGTACGTCTGTCCGTCCTGCCCGCACACCGGCTCCGCCGACCTGCAGAACGGCTGCAACACACGGCAACCCCAACACGTCACTTCGGCCCCGCCGCACAAACTTCCCAATAGTTTCAATGGGGGGAAACGCAAAGTTAATGGGAGTTCACCGCTAATATTGTCAAGCCTTTGAAAAGGTCGGAAATGACCTGCCAGTTTATGAATGGGCCATAAATGAAAAGGGTTAAGTACTTCAAGGAGGTGACGGAGTTTGAGAAATGCACGATAGAACATATTTCAGAAACCAACAACTTTTGTCCTGTGCTAGTGCTTAAATAAAATGACCATATTTAAATTAATTTATTAAATCAATTAAAACCATTATAATTTCATTATACCTTAAAATAGTCTATTAATAAAATTAATTTCTTAACAACTCATTAGTAATTTATTAATTCTTCTTAGTGTGGTTTTCTGTGCTTAAACTTTAGTGTGCATGCACATATATTTCTAACACATTATTGTATATTTTCATATATCACTTATTTACCTATGTTACTTATATTTGTGTATGTGTTTTTGTAAGGTGACAGAAGTAGCTTGTCTAACACCACCGCAGAGAGTGGTGGGATGCAAAAACTAAACCTAATTTTAATCTTTCTCAAGGATTAATATGAAGACTAATCCAATTCAGACCAATTAGAAAATCATTACAGACTGCCTGGTCTGTAAATAGATCCTGAGCAATGGACTTGGTAAACCTGGGATACAATCACACAAGCAGCTAAAGACTTTCTATGACTGGGCATTATTTTATATTTTTAACAAGTTAAAATTGGTAAGAATTAGCATTTAAGTAAACAAGGAACTGCACTAATTACTGCAAACACACCTCAGTGTGCAAGCTTTAATAGAATATATAGGAAGACATAAATATCATGAGTATTACCCCCAAGAAAGCATAAGTAGAACTTTTGATTGCCTTTAAGATAACTGTTAACTAAAGCAGAGAAACAGATGACAAAATTCTGAAGATTGTGAGATTATTTTTTATACTAGTTAAAATTTTAAAATCACTACTTTCTATTAGAACATTTTATAAGCTATAAACCCCAAAAAGAATACTTAAAAACAACCCAAACAAACAAACAATATTGGAAAAAAAACCTGTTAAATTGAACACCAAGGAACAAAGAAGATTTGATACTTATTGCTAGAACCACTTCCTACCTGGCATGGTCCTCGGTATGCCAAACTTTTTCCTTTTTGGTACAAAGTACACAAGTTAGTGTATTCCACATTGTCTGTGTCACAAACAGGATCCCGTGTCTGGTCACAATTTAACTGCCTTGGCACACATTCATGCTGGCTGCATTCGAACTTCTCAAAACTGGTCAAGCAAACTTGTTTCTTTGGTATGCACCTGCAGAAAGTCATAGTAATTTCATGTCATGTCATGGCTTTTTTTTTTTTTAAGTCTCAAAATATTGAGAGAAAATATATTCAGTGAAATTTTCTCCAGTGCTTCATAGCTAACTGTGGCTCAGCAGAGCTGCAGGAAATACAAGTGATAAAACACTCTGAATAGCTCATTTCAGGTCTCATCAACAAACCTGGAACAGTTTCACACCATGTTTACTCAATGTATATCAACACAACTACAGTTTCCACTAACATTTATCTTTTACCAAGTATTTTTAATGGATTATTGACAAAGGCTTGGATAAACTTCTTACCTACTCCCACACTTCATTTTGTAAATGAATATGTAAGAACAGCTAGGCTAGAGAAAACATGGAAACAGCAAGAAAAGAAGATTCTATGGCAGAAGTCTAGTCTCATCCTTCTCTGAGAAAGGGGTGAAAACAAGACCCACCAGATTATATGGTTTCAATTACAAATATCTAATTAGATTCTAGCTTTGGAGGTTCAGAATATTGTACAACATCCTATCTAGAGGATGACTGCAAACAAGCAGAAAAATCTCATATTTACACTTTCTTGGCATCCATTCCTCTGCAGCCTTCACTGACAAGTCCAGACAGAAGAACAGCACAAATTCTTTCCCCTTTGTATTAAATATGTATCTTCCATGGTCTTATCTGCAAAACATTTTGCATAGGCCCTGCAAGGCATCCCTGTACTGGACAAATGCCAGCTGATACAGACTGCTGAACAGGCTGATGAAAGGTCTCATGGCCTCTCTGGACAACCCCCTCCTTCCATGAATTACAGCAGTGCTGCCACCACTGGATAATGCACAACATGTACTTATTCTCTCTGAGTGCTGCACTCCCATGCATTACAGACATGCCTTTGTTATTAGGGAAGGCTTAGAAATTCTGAGATTTAAACACTTCACAAGTGGAATGTAAAATCCTAAATAGATTCCAAGTGCATCAGGGGCATTTTCAGATGAGCATGTTTAGTTTGAGCTACACTATCAAAGTGACCCAGAAAAATGTATCGTGTCCTTTACTGAAAATACAAATTGAGGTTCTAAGCGTAATGGTATTTTGAAAAACTGGAAGCCTCTACATACTCTCCAAATTTTAAACATAAAAAGTAAAAAATGTTTATCCACAATGCAGCTTTGAAATTCCAATTTTGAATGCCATTATGGCTGTAACAGCTACAGAACTACTGTGTTTTCTCAGTATTTTTCTGTATCATGGCATTTTAAGTGCAGAAAAAGGAAAAAACCCTAAAATTGCTACAATCAGCTTTCATGAAAGCACAATATTAAACAACTTATTTTGATGGTTTTCTTTCAAAACAGAAAAATGCACTAATTCAAAGGAGACTGCAGCATTGCACAACACTGAGAAAATTGAAGACAGAGACCAATATTGTGAGCCACATACTTTGATCTCTGTAAGAAAGGTCAGATTTTTTTTCGTCTGACACTAGTACAAAGCATATTTTTGTTTTAATGTATTTGTCTATGCAGATTTTGCTTTTCTTGATACTGGAAAACCAGAGATTGTACATAGTTTTCACAAGATTTCAGTCTAAGAAAAAGGAGGGTGATTGGTATTTTCCTATTTTAGAGACCAAAAACACAGATTACTTGATGGAATAAGCAACACTGACTCCAAGTCTTGAATTCAGATGTGTAAACTAGTAAAAGAAGGTGTGAAACAAAGTAGTAAAATGACACTTATTGCCGTTTTGACAAAATCTGATTCTCCCACTTTTGAAAGTGCACATGAAGTCTCTTTTATTGCTAAACTGAGATCTATATAATGAATTTAATTGACACAGCTCTACAAAAATGGAACCAAGAACTGGCAGTTATTACAATCCAATATTACTATGATAAATAAAAAAAAGCTACTTCAAACAGTTATTTTTAGCCTCAAAGTAGAATGTTACAATACACAACACATTCAAAGAACACATAAATCTGCTTTATGAGTGGACAAAGCCAAAGAAAACTGCAAAACGTTCTTCGGCTTTTACCTTTGATTTTTATTACAAGGGTTTGGGTTGCAAGGATCCTTGGAAATACACGATCCAAATTCAAACTGGTTGTCCTGGAGCCCAACGCAGCGAGCTATGCACGCGCTGGGATACGTGCGCCCGTTCTGGCCACAGACTGGGACAAACTGGTCCACACAGTTACAGGGCAAACCTGCAAGAGCAACACACAGAACAGGGACTGGGTGCACACTCATCTTCCATGACACAAGATACACAAGGTGTCACTGAGGCCTCTCGGCCTTCAGCCCTTTCCTCCCACCTGTCATTTAGCAATGCTGGAGCACACAGGCGCTTACAAGGAGCAGGAAGGGAAGTTTGTGTCCTGCCTCTTTGCTCATTCTACTCAGCTTTCTCCATTTTCCCCTAAACTCCTTATCTCTCATCCCTAGTGCAGCCTGTCTCTACTTATTTTTATGTATTACTTGAGGTTTTATTTTTCAGTATTGATTTTCTTTTTTAAAGTATGTGCTTTTCCTGCAGTGCAGGCTGGACATGAGAAAAAGAAATAGTTAAAAAAAACAAAGTAATAACAAATGATCAGGTGTTTTCCATTAATACTGTAGAAAGAATTTAGTTGATAATCCCTCCTCTAAAAATATTCAATTTACGGTTTCCGTGGTTTGGAAAGTTACCTGTAAACTTCCGACGTTCATCCTCTGAGCTGTGCTCAGTTAGACACTGACGTGTAGAACAAATCAAGTTTCCAGCAAAACAGGAACAGACATTGCAATCTATATTAAAGGATGTTCCATGGCCTTCAAATAAATTAAGTAAATACATACAATTAATGCAAACACACCAGAAGACGACATATTCATAGGCACTACATAGATACTACATTCTCACTAATTGTTTCTGTAATTTACCTTTTCAGTATATTTACCCATTGAAATTTTCATCCTTTTTTTTTTTAATGGATTTCAAGTTTTGCTTTATTCACTTAAAGGAAAAGTCTGTGGTTTGATTAATTAATTAACCACAGAAGCAAGCACTTAGTCCTTTCAAAGCCTGTATAAATTAGGTTTTCCATTTGGTTTTTTCTAAGAACAATAAATTCTGGCTAGCAAGTTTCATGTTTTCTTAAAGGTAAAGCTTTTGTAAAGACACATTCTTCTAAATTAAATTCACGTTAATACTCGTAAACGTTTTGTCTCACACACATAGCACAACTTGTATATGTTTCTCAAGAGGTAAAACTGCCAATGCTTCATTCCAGCCTTCATTGGATTGGAATGTATTTTGTAACTTAGTAACATTTTCACACCTGAGTCTAAGAAACTTAGGGGATTTTTCTTCAATTGAGCAACTCCAGTTCTGTTTTCTGAACTGTCCATATGACTGCCCTTCACTGTGATGTATGTTTTGTATCAAATCAATTCATGTTGCTGACAGACTCTGATCTATCCACAACCAAACTGGTTATCAAAGACTACCAACAAATACACAGCTCTTGAGGAGAACATAACAGTTATCATGCCTTACAAAATAAGGTAATTCCCTCTAATCTCCTTCTTCAAAGGGTTGAGGTTGAGAATTAGAACTTGTAAGAAAATATTACACAGGCACAAGGAAACCCCTCAGCACTGGAGCAATTCAGAAGAGGTGCTCAGAGACAAATGAGGGCAGAACAAGAGGGGGTGGGAGAGAAAGCCTCTGTAGCACAAAAAGTTCACTTTACATCACAGTTCTAGTCAAAGGACCAAGGAATTTGCTAGCAGAGAAGAAAAAAAGCTTAGAAGGTAATGCCAAACACAGGATCTCAGGTGATTCTTCAGAGTACCTGACTTAGGATCCACCTGAAAACTGTGCAGGGCTATTGTCTTTCACTGTCAAAGAGTGCACACAGCAACCTGTGTTGATCAGCAATGATCAGTAATCATCTCATTGGCTGGAGTCAATTCACAACATAAAAAACCCAGCATCATTCAAAACATTCAGGGTTGTTTTCTTCATAGAGAATGGTTTTAAAAAACACAGTTCAGATTTTACGTCTAAACCCTGGCTTTTTACAACTCACATATAAGCCAATTAAATATAGTTACTGTAAAATATTAACATGATGGCCATAAACTTTTAATTCTTTGCTTTCTAATATCTAATGCATCACCTAGCAAATTTGGAACCTAGTAATTTTTATTTTATTACATAATACCTAGAATCTTAATCACCAGAAATACTTCATAAGTCACCATGGCAAAAGAGGAAGCTGTCTGGTTTTGGGGTTGTGGTGGTTTGTTTGTTTTCAAATGGTCAGCACTTACTGAATACCTACAGCTACACATATTGTTATGGTTACCAGAACAAGTGAGGGCTGTACACTGTGCAACCATAAAATACAAATACAGCATCAGATATTTTTGTGATTATTTTCACCAATAATCTGAAAAACTGCAAGTTTCCTTGGATAGAATGGTCCATAAAAAGTTAGTCACCATTTAAAAACTCTGATTTGTTAATAACTGCATCTTAAAAGTATCCACATTCACCAGATACTTTCTACAACTGCCCATCAAATATATTGTTAATGTTAAGATGTTTTCAGTGTTCTGCTTCCATGAACACATAGTACCAATTCTGGGAAAAAAAAAAAAGGTAAAGAGAAAAAGAAAAAAGTTTTAAGTATGTTTGGTTGCCTTTTATGTTCTTTGTACAAACAACAAAAAACCAGATTCCAAAATTCCCCATTCCATTCCATGGAATACTGCAGGCAGACTTTCCTGAGTAATGAAAATAATTGTACAATTGATTATTTGGCTCGACTTGGTATATTTTGTGAGGAAGAAATATCCCCCAATTTTCTGCTCTTTCATCATTTAGGGTTTGGTTCCCAATCTGAAAATTATGTTTGTGACAAATGAAACTACAACAAGTGCCTTACTTCCTAAGTTTTACTGGGTGTGAAAATAACTCTTCTCATATGGTAAAAAACCAAAAACACTCAGTTATTTTGGACTCATGAGATATCTTTAACTTGCTGTAGCTCTGCTTGGACAACAGTCTGATAGTAGTTTAAAAAGGCTGATTTACAGTCACTAAACAATGTCCAGTGCTGAGATATGTAACTGTTCACTAGCAAAACATTTCTTGCTTGCTGATTCAAAAACAGCAACTTCAGGCAGATCACAGCTTAGCACAGACTCTATTTTATATTCAAGATCTTTCTAAGTTTTCCCCTACTTTAGCAGTAGCTTTTCTTTTTGTTTTCTTTTTCCAAGATTATAATGCCAGTTTGATTGACAAAAATACACATTTAAAGCTCTCAAGCAAAGAGTAAATCTGAAAATAAATCAATATAATCTTCTAAGAAGCATCACCTGTCACATCTCCTTGAACTCCTTTGACTGTCAGATTAGGTAGAATGCAATTAATCCTTGTTACCCATGCCAATTTAAACTCTAAACAGGGAGCTGCCATGGTGAGGAAGACTTGTGTTCCATACACCATGTATACATCATGTATTTGCTTACATGTTTATTTTTAGGCAGGTGTTAGCCCCATAGATAAGTACCTTAAACTATAATTCTTATTTAATGTTGTGATTGTGCAAAAGTTATTAGGGGACGTTTAGTGGAAGAACCAAAGAAAAGGAAAAGGAGCAACTAAGATGAATCAAGCAGGAGGATGTGTGGGAAAGCAAAGGGAAGAGGGGAAAAAAGGAATGGTTCAGTGTAGACAGGTAGCTGGACAGTCTGCTTTTCTCTCTGAACCCTACACTTGATCACCACAACCTATCCTGTATTTTTATCCAATCCTACTTTTACTCTTTTAAGATGTGTGCTTTCTACTCTCAATATGTGCATGAGTACTAACAAACCTTAAGCTGGATGAACCAATAAGTAGGGAAAGAAGTCTTTGTGCCAGCCACTGGGGTGGAAACACAAACCTTGGGAGTTCCTGGGTTCAGATGCCACAAGCCACTGGAAGGAAGAAAAAAAACCCCAACAAATCCAAAACAACCCCCCACCAACCATTTGGAGCTAGTAAAGAAACCACCCCTAAAAAGAAATGGTGTATTGAGAACACCCATCACACAGGACTGTGACTGATTGAGACTGGCACAGTTCAGAACTCATTTCAACAATGGAACCATCCAGCATATATAAGACTAAACCCAGTATTAAACATAGGCATGCAATCATCAGCTTTTGTATTTTCTGATGAACCCTGAATTCAGATCCTTTGAGTCTTCTCATGTAGCTCAAAATTCATTAGGTAAGGAGCAGGTGCTGAATGCATCACTGGCTCTGTTACTTACTTTTCCTTTGTCCTCCAACAATGCATGACTTCTGGAGGTCAACACAACGCATTTCCATACAGTTCTCCAGCAATCCACTGTGTCCACAGGTACAAATCTTGTAACACCCAACATCACCAGCTGAGGATGGAACTTGGATAAGTGTACCTTGTCGGACAATAAAATCGGAGGCTTCTCCCAGTTTGCAGCCTGCATACAAGGAAAAAAATCAGCTCATAAGTAGTAAACACATGGGCAACTGCCACTACTGCAATTAATTACTACACTGACTTGCAAAAAACTTAATGTTCTTGAGCAGCCTTACTCTTGCCCTTAAATTTATCCATTTCACAGAGGCAACAAGCAGCAAAAATAGAAGGTAATTGCTTGAGACGAAGTTCTGAAGAACCTGTAAAGATGTTACTTTTGAGAAATAGGCTTGAAATTACAATAATTCTCAAGTATTTTGATTTTCCAGCTCTGCAGTAGTATGAAACATGTTATATGACAAACACTACACATGCTTCACTCTCTCCAATATAGAATTTTAATTAAATTTGAATTGACAAGCAAAGCCCAGTCATTTCCCCTCCCTCACATAGTTTATTGTTCCTGTTTTCTCTACTTGTACCTTTTAAGTGAACACTGAAGGATTCTTACAAGTAGATGTGAAGAGGGGAGAAAGGGAGAAAAAGAAGGAAAAGAGGAGAGGAGAGGCGAGGAGAGGGAGAGGGTTTTAAGAATTGCCAGGAAAAATAATAAAATGAATAGCAGATTGAAATAACCTTACAAGGGGTGAACTGCAACAAACCCCTTGAAACTTTCAGCCAATAAAAAGACTGAATTTAAATATAAAAGTCACTTTTCAGCCTTCAGAGGAAGCGTATGTCTCTTTGAAAGCTCTGTGTGAGCTTGTTTTCAGATGACTTTGAATGACTTCTGCAGCAAGTGAAGACAATACAACTTCTATAGTAATAAGGCTCAGCTCTCCAGAAAAACAAAAATATTTGTAAGGATCATAGAAGCATAACCAAAACAATGTCCCTAGGCTCACACAAAGAATGAGCTGAAGTCTATCCTCACTTTTAAAAGAGCACAAGTAGAGCAGATGTGTGAGTGAAGCAAAATCCAGCTTTCCTCTTTTTAATTAGGAACCACTGGGGAAACTGCTGATCAGCCACAGAACTGCTGGAAGAAAAGAGGCTCAGGGAACTGATGTGAGACAGCTATGGCAATGTTCTCTATCACCTCCTCTAGAAAGGAGGTTGCTCCATGCAATTCAGTGTAAAAGTCAGTGTTGCTCTCACTTGTTCAGTCACACACATGTTCAAGTGGTCACCAAATGCACTTTCTGTTCTGCTTCAAGAACCACAGCTGACCCCTCATGCCACTCAA
Source organism: Trochalopteron elliotii (assembly GCA_024734555.1). NCBI lineage: Eukaryota > Metazoa > Chordata > Aves > Passeriformes > Leiothrichidae > Trochalopteron > Trochalopteron elliotii. Next base: position 10,199,151 of record JANPWX010000049.1, read on the forward strand.
TGGCAGCTTCTGCTTTAAAGGAAAGGGAAAACTGTGGCAAGAACTACCAGTGCCTAGGGCAGAACAATGAAGGGATTGTAGAAGCTGGACATTGCAGAATCTCGCAGCTCCTTTTGTAGGTTTGATCCTTGTTACTGGCACCACCCAACTGTGCCATTTCCAAGTTAGGTACCTGAAACTTAGTCTGCATGAGGTTCTCTGCCCAGTCAGCTCACATTTACACATGGTGCAGAGGTTAGACAACACAAGTGTTCTAAAAAAGCAGTTCCCAAAATGACCATAAGTGTCTTTCTGGTGAGGTGCAACCACATTAAAAGTGTCACTGAAGGGAGCAGAAGCAGGAACGTCGTCAGCTGCACATCCAGATATCTTTGGTGGGAAGGGCTGGGCGTTGGGTCAGTGGGAGGGGAGCTGTGGCACTGTGCATCTCTTGCTTCTTCTGGGTTGTATTCCTCTCTTTTTGTTATGTCACTTTTCACCAACAGCACCATCACAACTATTATTATTATTATTATTATTATTATTATTATTATTATTATTATTATTATTATTATTATTATTATTATTATTATTATTATTATTATTATTATTATTAACTTCATTTCAGTGACTAAACTGTTCCTCTCCAGGCCGGAGGGGAAGGTGAGCGAGCGGCTGTGTGGTACTCAGGTGCCAGCTGGGTTAAACCATGGCACAGCAATTCACTTTAAAACCTTCAACAGCATCTCAATGACATATTTACCAGCAAAATTCAGTGAAGAGAAGCCTAAAAAACCTTACCTGGCACACACAAATATGGAAGGCACAGCTCTCCAGATTGGCATCCTTTTCTATTTACTTCACACAGCTGATTAGCTGCACAGGGGTTGGGATTGCATGGATGTGTGACATCTTCTACAATGTTGCCTAAAGAACTTGGGCCTGAAAACAGAATATACATAATTTACACTGATTTAAATGAGGTTTATTTTTCTTCAGCAAGGCATGGCATTTCTTAAGTCCAGTAAAATCATATTTTTGACAATTCTGTGAAATTTTTTTACTTTAATTATAGATGTAGAAGCTTGATATGACCAGGTAGTTAATTTATTGTAATAGCTTAATCCTCAGTCCTGCAAATAATGATCTGGATGTTCCTTCACATGCAAAATATATTTCCTTTATCTTGTCTGCCCAATAATTTTCTTGTCACATATGCCCAATACAAGAAGGAATAGAAGCAATGAACTATGGCAACTTGAAAATTCCAATTTTCTCTAATACACTAAATAAAATGTCTCAAATTCAATACAATTTTCTTTAAAATAAATAAAGAAGATTATTAAAAGTAATGACAAGCATTCAAAATATCCTGGTTTCTAATTTTGCTGCATAGGTATGTTAGTACTTACTCAGGTAAGTATCCAAGGGTATACAGTTCTCCAAGTCGTCTGTTGGAGATAAGAGTTCACAAATACTCTCAGCTGAATGGCCTTCAGGGAATCTATTATGATCTCCACACTTCTTCAGTATTTCCACACAATCTGATCTACAGATAAATAAAGAGACAGAATTTCATGAAGACTACTTGAACAAAAAAGGGCTTATATGAAAAAGATTTCTTTCTATGTTATTCCCTTCTCTGAATCCACAACTTTCCTGATATGCCTCACAGCAGAGTGTTTATACATATATATATATGCTACATTTCATGTAGGAGGGAGGAACAAATTTGTGACACAAAGACAGAAAATACTGCCTGTACTACTCCTCTTTGACTTTGGGCTTGGTGATCTTTATTTTCTATGGCATCATATGCATGTGTCTTCCAAGCCCAAGCATTTCCTTCATGCACTAATGTCTAATATGGGTTGAACTCTACCTCACTAACTGCACTATTAATTGCTCTTTTCTCTACTGAACCACCTGCTTTCAAAACTTATTAAAAAAAACAAACAAAACAAAACTTTTTTTTTTCAGACCTTTCTGTCACCTGAAAGTTATCAGTAGATCCCAAAACCAAAAAAGAGGAAAGGTTTAAGACACCACGGAGAGCCAAAAAACCCTTCAATAAATCTTTTACTTTACAATGAAAGCATATACATCCATCTCATTAACAGGCAAATATCTTCATTTACAGTGATGGAGATTCAAGCAATGGCAACCATGCAATGGAGATTCAAGCAATGGAAACCATGCAATTTCATATTCCTTCCATGTTTGCGTTGCTGTGTTTTCCTAACATAGCAAACACAGTCCTACAGCTTTTTAGTTTTCATTAAAATCCTTAGTAAAACCTCTAAAATGGTTTTTGTTTTACCCACAGTACTTACTTGCAGATAATACTTCCTCTAGATTTGCTGTGACAAGGTTTAATCTGCAGGGAGCAGGCAATTGCCTTCCACATTTCTGGTTGGCATTTTTTAATATCAAGCACGGGAATATTTATGAATGGCATCTTAATACTCCCTTTTTCCCATAGCTTCATGTCATTCATGGCTCCCTGGTCTGACTGAGTATTGCAGCTTCTAAAAAGTTCTGTTGGTCTTAAAAGGAGAAGGTAAGATATAGTATGCATATTAAAAAAAGAAAGTAACACACATTTTGCCTTGTCACTGTAAGAACTCTACATTCTTCATATGATTTGCTTTTTGCTGTATATAAGCAATTAATCCCTCCCACAGTTCAGCAAGAACAGAATCAATTTGAAATCTGTCTTTAAGGAAGACAAGGTCTTCAAGACTCAAGGCTAAAACTCCCTTCTCACCTCTATCTCTTAGATCAAATATCACTTTAATATTTCTCACCTGAAATTGATTTAAGAGCAAATATCTTAGATAGCCCAAATATCTATGGAAATGTTTCTTGGTGAATCGCTAATGCAAGTTGATTTATCATTTATATTTAGCCAAGCTTGGGATTCTCCTACTCATGTATCTAACACTCATGCCACTACATATTATTAAAAAAAAAATAAAAAGGCCAGAGATCTCTAATACCTAAGAAAATTTAAGGTTTTTTTAAAACTCCAACTGTAGCCTTGCAATTACTTTCAGACATCACTTTTAAATAATTATGTCCTATAGACTACAAACCCATAGAAACATCTCTGCAAAAAAGGAATTTTGAAAATGAGTAACATGTAACTTTAACAAACACTTTTTACCTTACTTATAATATACAACATTCCAGTTACCATGACTTAGTTGTCTATGCAGTAAGACAGAGGAATATGCAGAGGTAACAAACTGTGACATTTTACAAGTTCAGGGGTTAACTTTTATTCTTGTAAGTTTTGTTACATCTGTTGCTAAATACATTTCCAAAAGCTCGTTCTAAAGAAAAACTACTTATTTTCAAATTAACTAAAACCATACTTGCAGAAAGAAAGCTACATACAATCTCAAAATAAGTCTTAAAAACATTTCATTTTATTTTTGAAATCAAAGCATAGGAATTCCTTTATAAAATATTCAGTGTCTCTCTCCTACCTGTTATTAAAATTAGTGCAGTAAGTAAGATTTCTACAGCCCAGCTGACAAGGTTCTCGTACATCTGCTAAACAGGTCAACATGGAAACTTCAACTGCATTATACTCACAAAAGCGATCAAATTCTTGCCAGCTCTGTGAATTGCCCCAGCTCGTGCTATAAAGTTTAGTGCAGAGCTCTCTGAAAACAAAAAAGAAATAGAGATGGAGAAAATAAAATGAAAAGAACAACAGCCATTCAGATATAGCCCATCACTTCTTTGCTGCTCACCACAGAGGACTGATTAAAGCCCACAAAATCTCACCCAAATATAGTGCTCAAAGCAAATAACCCATTTTGCTTGAGAATGTCTTAAGCTTGTAAGACCAAGACTTTGGGATATAAAACTGCAATATCCAATAAAAACATAACAGCTGGAAACCTGAACTTACAACTTTGAGATGAAAACTATCCCAGCTAATTTTACTGGTAATAAATCTAAATTGACATCACAATGAACAACTTCTAATCCCATCCTTCAGCTTAAAATCCCACCTTCTCCTCCTACAGAAATGACTGTCAAGCAAAATACATTCTTTCTTTTGCCCTGATATTTGAAACAGGGACACCATTTGCTGCTTTTGTTTGAGATGTTTCCTGGTGTGAGCAATACCCAGTTCACTTTGTTCATGGCAATGTCCTACAAACTACAACTGTTCCCATCCCAAGGTATGGAACTTCACTGTACTATTAGATCTCCTGCCTATTGAAAACTTGGTAGAAGGATCCATTTTAGAACTCATTGTCATGAGATGTTGTTACTGGAAACTTTGATATAAAAGGAAGTAACAGCTCAAAAATATTTGCCACATATTCAAACACATTGATGCATTTAAAATGCAATCATCATCTATTTTTAAAGTGGACAGAAAACCACCCTAGACTAAAAACGTCTCAATAATTTGCAAGCATGCAACAGTTTGCTGAAAACCTTTGTTTTTCTAAATGTCAGAATAGTTAGTTCCCTTATTTAATTACTACATAATCTAAGTTATTTTTCACTGAGAACAACCAGAAGAGCATCTAGAAAGGAGTACTGCCAAGGTTTTAACATGAAGCAACCAGGCACTTGAGTTTGTGGAGTTCATTGTCCTTTTGTCTCTCTTCAGCATCTTGTTAAGACCTCTTCACCACAGGTTGCAACATTGACTATTATCTCCACAGGTATGGTACACGGTTCATTAACTTACTGTGTCTGGCTACAATAAACCAGTGCTAAATATGAGAAAAGGTTGATTCCTCTTATAAAACAGTATGTTTTGAGATACAAAGCATTGGACAGAATAGATTACCCAACAGATTACCATCTGGTTACCTGAACCTGTATTTTTTCTAAGAATTCCAGAACTTCCTATTTGATGTACATAGGAAGATTCAGGCAAAGGCCAGAAACAAGACAAATTCCTAGCAACTTTCACAATTGGAAATGAGGTTAGAGAGGTACTGACCTACATGTGGAAGAATTTGCCTTAGAACAGCAATGGAGCTTAGCTCCATCGAGGCCTGTTGAGGGTGGGGGGTGCACAGTGACTCCTGGGTGAACAGATCTTGAACTCTCAAGAAAACATTGCCAAAGTGGGTCCTGAGGGAGAGGCATGGTTTTACAGCCTTCTATAAGTCCATCAACAATTTCAAGCTCTGTTTTCATTGACATTAGAATTCTTTTACAAGCAGTCTGACACGCATAGTCTTCTGCTCTATCACAGCAATACAAACCTGTTAACAAAATAGTTAACAGTTAAGTATAAAACAACATTAAAGATGTACAACGTAACAGCCCTGAGAAATAAAAGGGCTGTAAGGTGCCTTCTTCTCCTCCAAAGAATCTCAAATAACATTACTTCTCCTAAATAGATACAGAATCAACTCTGGAAAAAAGCTACAAAGCCAATATGTAAAAATGAAAAGTAAATAAAAATTAATAATGCACCTAAACCCGAAAGTTATCATCATATAAATTCATATCATGAGAGTAATACAATTTATACGATAGACATCTACAATAACACATTTTATATAAAACGTACATGAAGTACATTTTCAGTATCTTCTATGACTTTCAGTAAAGAAGGATTTGTTTGTACTCACTGTCTGTAGGGTTTCTCATTGGATATGACTGTGTGTAGTTATTCACGCAGTGTATAAGCTGAGGGCTGATAGATGCACAGTAATTTTCAACTGCTTTAATTTGTGACGGACCAGGAGAGGAGTCTGTCCGAAAAATTGCTTGGCAATATTCCCGGCAGTTGGTGTGGTGACCTGCGTAACTGCAACAGACTGACCCCACTGGGGAAGCAAACAAACAAACAAACAACAGAAAATCTATGGGTTCCTACGCAGAGAAACAAAGAGATGAGCATGTCTGTATAACACACAAGGATGCTCAAGGAAACAAAACAAAACGAAAAACAGGGAAGAAATTCTATGCTCTATTGAAATATCTCTGTCTACGGAATGACTGGAAATATCTGTAACTAGCCAAACTACATTTGTTTGTCTGGCAGGAGAAAAAAGTCAGTACTGAAGCCGCCTTGAACCCGAGTTCAAGACATGAGCAAGCCAGCTGAATCTCATTTTCAGCTCTTTTGTTCTTATGTTAGGTAACCAGACGTGTCCAATAATTGAATTATCAGAGAAATACTACTAATAAACAAACAAATATGAGAGTAGTATCATTCAAAAAACCCAGACAGATGGTATCGGTGATCCACCCATCTCTGCTATGTTGTTAAATACATATTGTAGTTCTTGAGAACAACTTCTACTAGAAATCAGTGTCTCAGAATTAATTCATTTTATATAAACATACCAGGCAACAAAACACTTGCATGGTTCTTCAAAATTTCAGCTATGCATTTGATTTTGCTACTTAGCACACATCAAAGGAAAAAGCAGAAGAAAGAGATGACAGAAAAGACAAATACAGATACGCAAATTAAAAACTGATATTAATTACACAAATACCCAAATCCCTTTATTACTTGAATAAGACAATTTATTCATGTGCTTTTATGGGTCTGAAATTCATGTGTTTGTGTATATGTTCATCCACAGAATCTCTTACAGTTTAGAGAAAAAATGAATGACACAAAAGAAAAACAAAATAAACTATTCATTATATACTTACTTTCATTTCTGTTAATACAACTAAAGAGAGCATTCTGAAATCAAAACAAAAGCAGTGTTACAAGCCAGAAGACTTCAAATAAATATTTAAGTATCCAGTCATTTGTTATAATGAGCTAGTAAACCTTTGGCATTACTTGCTTCAATTAGATTACATTAAAACAAAAACACTATACAAACAGTGAAACCAGGAAATTAACAAATTAAGGGTCACCAAAGTTCTGTGTGCACTCATATAAAATAGATAAATATTCAATTAAACAAGTAAATTGGAAGATTTTCCTGAACTAACTTAGAAGCAGGGTGAACTGCTATAATAGGGTGTCCTGAAATGTTGGGATTGTTTTTTTAAGGGCAATAATTTAAAAAAAATCTATGTAGAGAAAAAGAATTTTGCACAGATGTATACATGCAAATGGTAAATCTCAACAAAATAACTCCATGACAATGCACCTTAAAAGCTAAAGCATGCAACCAACTCCCTCAAACTGCAGCTGAAAGGCACAGCTGGGGGATATACATCTTAAATGTCAGGAGAAGGGAAACACATACATCCTGCTGCTTTGTTTCAGGTCTCTAATCCACAGACCAGTCATGGAATGGTTTGGGTTGGAAGGGACCTTAAAGCTCATCTAGTCACTACCTCCCTGCCATGGGCAGGGACAGTTTCCACCAGACCACATTACTCAGGGCCCCATCCAAGCTGGCCTTGAGCACTTCCAGGGATGGGGAACACACAGCTTCTCTGGGAAACCCGTTCCAGTGCCTCACCACCCTCATCATAAAAAAAATTTCTTCTTTGTATCTAGTTTGAAACTACCCTTTCAGTTTATGATCATTAACCCTTACTCTATCATAACAAGCCCTGCCAAAAAGTTTATTCCCAGCTTTCTTGTAGGCCCCCTCTGGGCACTACAAAGTGCTATAACGTCTCCCAGGATCCTCTTCTTCTCCAGACTGAACAACCCCAGCTCTCTCATAGGAGACTGTCTTCATAGGAGACATGCTCCATCTCTCTTTGTGGCTCTCCTGTGGACTCATTCCAACAAGTCCACGTCTTTCCTGTGCTGAAGACTCCACACCTGGATGTAGCACTCCACGTGGGTCTCACGAGAGCAGAGTAAAGAGGCAGGATTCCCTCCCTCACCACTACTGAACCCTTGCCAAAATACCCACAGTCTTCCCCACACTGAATAAGCACATTTTCCATTAAAAGAAATATATACTGCATATAAGGTGTCTGGAACTCTATTAAAAGATGAAGTCACGAGGTTGAAATTCCAAAATGTCATTGCCAGTTATCAAAGACTAAAATGATATGATTGTGAGAAAAGAGAATCTGGACCTCCTCCATATCTAACCTCTACAATTGTCAGAACACAAGATTATAAAACATGATCAAATACATCAATATGGTGACAAAACACAATCCCCATCTTCAAAAAATTCCTAATCTCCATTTCCCCTATACCTATAATTAAAAAAAATTGTATTTCACACAGAAGAGAGTATCTAGAGAAGAAAACAGAAACACCATCACACTGATCCTAAATCATGTGGGATTAGTCTTGCTTCAATACAGGAATGCACCAGATGTGGTACTATCTCTAAGACGAGGAAGAGAGCTCAAAATGCAGACCTATTTCAAGCTCAGTAGTTCACCAGATTCTTCATCTATCTTAGTTACTAGTTATTCACTGCATTGCAGAGGAGTGGGTATCCCAAATAATCTTGGGGCTATTTTTGTGCAGATCTGTACTGCTGCAAACGGACGAAAATACAAATATGTTAGGAATTAACTTGATTTTATTTTTCCTCTTGTCTTAGATATTGTTTAGTGTGCAGGAATTTGTTTTTCATTCATATTTTCTACTTGCTTTCTTCTGAACACAAGGTTTTAAACAGGTAAGTCCCAATACTGAAATGAGCAGCATCAAATTCCTTCTGTTAGTGCTCAGAAATTAATTTAAACCTTGGGTAAGCCATGGCAGATGTGGCAACGGAAGACCCTAAGAGAATAAACACAAATCTAACTTCAAAGTGTAAGTTATTTTTCCACAAACAGCAACTATTTATAATTCTAGTGATCCCAAATAAAGGCACAGATCTATTGGTACACCTCACACAAAACCTGAAAAGTCTGCCTTTCATAAAACAAAGCCCCAAATCTCATAAAGTAGCAATTCAGACATTTTATTTTCATGCCAAAAATATCCTCTACAATATTTCAGATCTTTTCTCCCAAAAGCATGGGTACTACATTATTTCTCAGATTAAGATGAATTTGCAGTGACATTCTTCATCCCAGCAGCATGTTTTCATTTGATTAACTTTAGATTTTCCCTTCTTTCCTACACACAAACCAAATCCTGTTACACATCCATCTGTGTGATACAGATGAAGGACAACAGAATTAATGGAAAAAGAACACAGAGATGGGGGTCACCATCCTGCACCTGTAAAGAATAGATTTATATCGCTGCCTAAAGGCTCATGACATTTTTGTAGCACCATACATCCTTCACTGTGGATGCCAGGCACAGGTTACCAGAAAGGTCCTGTTTCCATGTGGCCAACCCGGTTTCTTTGGGACCTGCCACACACAACAACACTCTGCCCCTCAACTGACTGCCCTCAGAAGCTGCTGAAATTTGACTTCTCCAGAGCCACCCTGCATGGAGCACTGGAAGGTGGCACACTAACCAGCCAGGCAGAATGAACACTGTAACTTTATTAATTAATGCACTGGGGCAGCAGAGGCTGCTGGAAAGTCTAAAGTCTGTCTGCCATGGTTATACCAAGTACTTGACCATACTGTTAGCACAAACAATACTTAGAATCATACTCTAATGCTGCGATAAACTCAGATAAAAATTGTCACATTATTTAGAAGTTGAATGATACAAAAAAGTGATTGCAAAGCACTTCATGGATAATAGAGTCACTTGTCCTGCTCAGAGGACACAAAAGAAAGGAGAATGTTCAGAAGATTGTGGTATCTACTGTCTATCTATATTCCTCCTCTAAAGAAGGGCTCAAATTGAGACAAAATTATCTTCTCACAGAAATTTCACACACAAATTTTATGCAGGCAGGAACCTAAACTAATAATAAATCTTCTTTCTGTATTTTGAAACTACAGTTCCACAGACTGCTGAATCACTCTAATAATCCTCACATTTCTGTTACGAGGAGGTCTGGCTTCTCTTTTCCACCTCGTCCCTCTTCCCAGCTGCACAGTCTTGTGTATGCCCCACCATCACCTTGTCATGACCTGTTCTTTCTCACTAACCCTGATGAAAACTCATTTTTCTCATCCCCTAGGATTTAAATCAGTGATATCAACAGGTATAATACTACATTAGAATAGAATAGAACAAGCATTTTTTAGATACGCTCTTTTAGAAGGACTTGCCAGATGCCAGAGGCAGAGTAAGGCAAGGAGGGGCAGGGAATGTGCAGAAAAATGGCAGTTGCAGGAAGGCATGGGAAGAACTTCAGCTGCACTGAGTTGTTACAGCAACTCACTGTATTTCACAAAACTGTAAGTGTCTGTAGCCACCACAGAATACAGTGCTAGTGAGGGTGCTGACTTTGTTTTTTTGGTAGTTCTGGTAACTGTTCAGTTTATGTGTATGTATATACCCCTCACGTGTGAGGGGTATAGCTACCGAGATACGAGATAATCTTAAAAAAGTTAGCGTCTAATCACCTGTTTGTAAAAAGAGCTGTTAACAGTATTAGACAGTCTGATTTAAATTATTAACTGCAACTTCTCTTCAGAACACAAGGTTCATGTCCATCTCTACTAAATTAGCACTGATATTTAAGAAGTCACCAGCTTTTCTGTCCACTCAAGGTTCCTCCTGAATCTTTGAGTGAACTGGCAGTGAAGCAAGACACAGAAAACAAAGCAAAAGGTAAAAGATAGATATAGGTAAGGAAAAACAAAACCAAACCAGCCAACCAACAAAAAAACCAAAAGAGGAGAAAAGTATGTTCTCTTTAAAAGAATGATTAAGTCATCAAGATTTGGGAGAATGATGGTACAAAGGCAATATTGTGTACACACCCAGTCTGATACTCCATTTTTAACTTGTGTTGAATACTAAATTAAGTGAACAAAGATGGCAATATCAAAATTTCTAAACCACAAACACAATGATTTGTTTTACTTGTGCACAAACCCCATCTTTCAGACTTTTGTTTTTTTTAAAGCCAGCTGTTTCCAAGCCTGGTGATTAAAGCCAGTGAGATACAAGCAGGAGGAGTGGAAAGGGGCAGATGGCAACAAAACCACATACACCTTAAAGCAAAGACTCTCAAAGATTTCTTTTTGGTGTAATAGAAATTGAAAAAGGCTATTGAGGTTTATGTAGCAGAAAACATTTTTCAGTCTTCCTCACCAGAACCCCCTGAGGGAAGATTTTAGCCAGTACTGCAGGACCTAACTGGTTTCGCTCTTTTTGGAGCTCATCAGCTGCAGGTAACGGCTCAAAACCCAAAAATGCACGTACTCCAACACAAACAGAGCAGAACAGTTTGCTGAAGGAAGAAGTCCTCTGCATTGTGAGGCATGCAGAGGACTTCTGTAAGTCCATATTATAAGCACATTTTTTCTAAATGGCTGCCTCTTGTGTCTTGAATGAAAAGCAACAGTGAATGAAGCTGTTGTTTCACGTCAGAAATTAAGAATATTTTGCAAAAAACCCACAAAAATTATTTTCCTCCCTAAAAATTACCATGGTATCTATATTCTACTAACTTTGTCAGGAAAATAAGTTCAGTACTATTGTCTTAGGCAACCTAACCATGACAAATATTTGAATCTAGATCCTAACCAATTAAGGCCACCTTAATTTATAAGTATTACCTAGAGTTAACAAATATGATAATAAAATGCTTAACTCTGTGCCATTAAGCACAGAAAAGAAAATCCTCTTGATTTCTCCTTGACTTCATTTAATCTTTGAATTTATTGAGAGAAGATGAAAGTCAGAAGGTAACATACTAAGGTTTAGTGGAATCAGCTGAAGTGCCAAATGATGGTGAACATCTATTAAAAACTTTAAAAACTTGCAGTGATAAACAAGTAAGGTCAAGATTTTCCTCTATTATTTAAACCAGTAAAGAATTGAGAACACTTGCACAGTGATGTAGTACAAAATTACTGGAACTGAAATTCTGGCAAGATCATTGAGTGTTCTATCAACCTTCTTTGAACAGCAGAGAACAGAGACAAAAAGCACCAGCAGCTGACAACAACATTATCTACAACGTGTAGTGTATGGTCAGAGTCCATCCTGAATTCATTAAGCAGTACTTCCAGAGGCCACACACAGTCCTGTGCCTTAGGAGTTCATTAAAACAGTTTAGGAACCTTTAGCTAAACAATGTCCTAAACAGTTCCTTGAGTTATTATCTATTGTCTTGGAGAAATCCACACAAACAATTAGATAAGAGCTAAAAACTGATGACTGCATTTTTCAGCAAGAGTAACTAATAGCCAGCATTCACTAAAGTCTCAGCAAAAAGCAGGATTATATAACTCTAGAAGAAAAAACCAAACCAATACTGTAGCAGAGTGAATACTTTTCTGAATCCCCATTAAAGCACTTGAGGCTGCAGACACTGCATTTTAGGTTTCTGTGTTTAAAAACTGTAAAATACCAAAGTGAGATTAGGTCAAAGAGTGCTCAAATCTGTGATAGCAAAGCTACCTTTAAACAGTCCACAGACACCAAAAGTGTTCACTACTGTGCACCAAAATTAGTTTTAAGAGCAGAGGCTAATATGTGGTGACATTTCCAGTTGCATTTCAACTGCTTGGGAGATGTTAATAGTGCTCAACTGCAGTAAAGCTCTCACAGTGCTGATTAACTAGAGAAGTTTGAATGTCTTGAAGTAAAAACTGGAGTTCTAAATATTCAGAGAGGTGAATTTACAACATCCAGTGCACAGACTCAAGAGCTGCAACCTAATGGAAACTTCAGTGCTACTCTTTCCATGCACAGAAGAAAGAAAAGAGATTTTAAACACAGTAGTAAAACCTTTACAGCTTACTTTAAGATTAATGAAGTATTTTAAGTTGCTCCTCCAAGCACATATTCCATGTAGTCTTTTAAAAAATTAACCCCCACTTTACTCAAAAATTCTAAAAATACAAAAGTGAGAAAATCCTACATACAATCCATACCGTCTCCACGTCTTTTTTCTTCTTCCTTTGACTATTACCTACCTTCTTTTTAGAGGAAGGTGAACAGGATAGCAGAAAGCTGGAAGAAGTAGTGAAAGATAAAGAACTGAGGTGCACAGAACTAGAGGAAAAATGAAGACGACCAAATGAGTATCTGAGAAGCAGAAGATGGAAAAAAGGACTATTAGAATAAAACCTTCAAAAGAAGGCAAATAAAATACCTTTTGGTAACACTCAAAAATACTGGGGAAGTTGTGTTAAATTTATTCATTTCTGTATGCAGTGCTACTTGAAAATAAAAATTGTTTAACAGGACATGCCATCTTCAAAGCACTGATAAAAAATTAATATCTTATTCCAACACAATACCTTTCTAAAATGTGTAAAATCTCCAAATTAAAATAAATATTTACAGCAAAAGTAATGCAGAAACATATGATCAGCAGAGGAAGCATCTTCTATTAATCTTGTGGAAAGCTGGCACATTAATGCTGAAGTGATTCTGTTACTGCACAACCTGAGACTCCACTTAGTGACTTCAAACCTGGTGACACCTCCTGCATGGAGTTTGGCTTTTTTCACTGCTCTGAAGCCTATGCCCTACCCCTGAAGATTTACTTCCTTCTTCACCCTCACTGACTTAGTGGGAGGCTGAAGGTAACTCACAAAGTTGCTTCCTTAATCTCAAAAGATTACCAAAGTGTACTACGCACAGTTCAGACTATTCTAAGCAGCTTGTGAAAATTCTCTGGGAAATCCTTACATGAGTAGGATAAGCAAGTTAAGAAAGCTGGTAAGCTGTGAGAGTGTTTACAAAAAAGGGAATTATATTTTACATCCTTAATTCATCTAGTTTTTACTTTTATGTCATGTACTTCATTATTAAATACCTCAGCAATAGACTTGAGAATTCTATGATCTATACCGCAAACTAATTTTGCACTACGATCTTTACTGCAAACTAATATTCTAATGGGATCCTCATTTTTGGCAAAGTATGAACTCTTAAATGCAAAACCAAACACAGTATGTATGACATCGTATTTATGTGATTTGCATTCAATTTCTGATCCCATGTCACCTCTTTCAGTTTGAAGCAGCCACTCCTTCCCCAGTTGAGTGTTTCCCCAGCCAACTCCACTGAATGCACAGTACGCTACAGGACACAGAAGCTACTCACAGACTACAGAGGGAGTGGGAATCATACACCAAGGCAGCAAGAACATTTTTTTTTGTTTTAATGAGAACTAATGACAGGGTGTGGGAAGCTGCAGGCTCCCTCCAAAAGTTTTATTTGGAATCTTCAATCTTAAGCATAACTTCCTTGAATTTTATGCAACCAATGAGCCTCTTAAGAGCATTTTAAGGATTATTTTCATGTGCACCTGTAAGCCTGGATACATATGAAAAATCCTTATCACACAAAATTCTATCATAACTGAAGATCTAGCATAACTGAAGATCTAGCACATCAGATGCTTAATTTCTGCCCCTGACACGCTATTTGTATCTACTACACCTAGTCCTCATTAAAAAAAAATAATTCCTTCTTCTCTAATCAGAAGACTGATTCCCTCTATTATGATTTTTCTCCCTCTCTTTCTCTTTTAGTCTTGCACAGATTGTCAGTCTTAAGGTTTTCTGTACAATAACAGCAAGTTCACTCTTGATTGAGAGTGAGACACCCAGTTTTTAAAATTCCAGATAAAAACTGGAAAAGTAAATAAGATGACTATGACCATTTTGAAGTCATTCTTTATTCTCTTACCTTTCCTCTCCCGTTCTCCTTCAACCCATACTGGCCAACCTCCTACAGCAATGCAGAAATCCAGAAAAAAAGAAGGAAACAGACCAGCATAATAGAGGAGAAGCTTGCAGATGTTGACAGTATAGCATATTATAGCATGAAAGGAGACAGAATTACTTAAAATGAAAATGCATTTTTAAGAGAACAAGCTACAGCAACTTCAACCCATGCTAACTTCCACAGTGAAGAGTCGAGGGAAATACTCTGTAGATCGTTTAGATAAAAGGAGGAAAGGGAAAATAAATTTTAAAAAAGTAATTCAATGCTTCCTGGAAAAAACAAGAAAGCTGCTCCACTTCTGCCCAAATTAAAAGAACGAAAAATTGTCTGATATCCTGAACTGTTGATTATGAGCAGAACTGATGCAGGACTACCTAACTTAGGGCAGAAGGAAATGAGATGAAAGGGGGTGGGAGGAATCTGGTTTGTAATTAAGATGAAGATCAAAAGAAAAGCAGTCCTTGCAGAACAATATTTCTACACACTGTGTTAAAAAAACCACAGGTAAAGCAGATTTCTGAAGATATCCTAATGATTACTTTTGTGAGCAGAACAGTAAAAATAACTGCAAGCATCAACTGTTTCACTGATGTTACAAAAAATTATACATTTGAAATTATTTATATTCAGATGGGATACTTTAGGCTGTTCTTTCCTAAGTTTATTTCTTTAGGTCACTTAAGCTGACTCTCACTGTCCAAGGTGAAAGGTTTCTGACAGACTGAATAATCACAATGAATGCTGACTTTGATCAAAACTCCTATGAAATAAACTTTTCATGAATCCAGTTTGAAAGTTGGAACTTTTTAATTTAAATTAAGATATATGCAAGTCTAAAAAATCCAAAACTTTTTTACAGAAGGTGATTGTACTTCTACAAAAACTGGAGAGAGATCATTTACATTCATATGAAAACTAGTACATTCAGAAATACAGCTATAAAAAGACTGAACTTTCCCTCTTCTACATGGTATTTTTTACAGGACTTATAAAACTCTTGATATAAAAGTTGATTTTTTTCAGATATATTCAGACACATAAAAACATACCTCGTATTCTTTCCTGCAGACCTTTAAAACATCATTTTTTGCTGAAGCCTGAAAGACAAATAAATTTCTCCATTTGTAGTAGAAAATAAAATCATGTCAAAAAATAAAGACAATTCTACTTTTAAATTAACTGCAATAACAATGGATTCATGATCTATTAAAATGTTCCTTTAAGAACCTAGAGAATCCATGTAAAGCTTTAAGAAAAAAAAAAGCAGATGCCATGACTGTGACTATGACATTTAATGAAAACCCAAACCCTCATATTTCTGCACCAAGTTAGTTGACAGCAGAAGCACACAGAGCAACTTTGGTTTTGTGAAAGGTTTGCCAGATTGCAAAATACAGGAAGCATTTAAGAAATGGAAGAGCTTGAGCATAAAGATCTCCCCCTTTTCCCTGCTAATTCATCACTTGTGTGTCACTTTCCATTCTCCTCCCTCAGTTCTATGGTTCCTATTGTCAAACTGAGTTGCAGAAATTCTCCCCTCAAACTGCAGATCCCTTTGTTCTATACAAAATCTCGAGCTCCTTTTTTATATGACAGATATTCAAAACTATAATAACCACTAACATGTTACTTTCCCCTCCAGTAATTTAAAACACTTGGGTTAAGTCTGACCTCAGACCTATTATATCACTGCCCTCAAAATGATTCCAAAATCCCCTCAAGTTTCAAGGTATTTAGATTTTAGTATAAATTTTAAAAAATAGGAAATGTTTTAACCAGAGTCTGTTAAAGTGCAAAATATAGCTAAGATTCTGAAACAACAGTCTGCAATCAATTTAGTGAATCTGATTTAGGGAATAATGAGAAATTATGTAACAATCATAAGATTAAATTAATAGAATTTAGTAAGACTACAATAAACAGAAATGTCTTTATCAGGTCTGGAAGACACTTAAGCATTAGGACATACTTGAAAACATGGCTAAAAATGCATTTGAGAATAAACACACATTTCTTTTCTGAAGATCAAAGGCACCCAGCTTGTTTACTCACTCCTCATCTCACTCCCACACTACTCTGTACTCACTGCTCATCTCTTGCCATGTAGTTTAAACTGTGTGCTTTTGGGTGAAAGTAGAATTTTTTTATTATGACTGCAGTTTGCAGTAGGCTGCTTGGTCAAGATTAAGACTACACAGTTAACATTCACAAATATGAATATTAAGAACGTCTGTACTCCACAAATGAATTACAAGGATGATAATGATAAACACAAATATGTTCCTAGATTTTGAAGATGTTTTTTAAGCCACAAACACATATTTAGGGGGGAAAAAATCACAAAATTCTTCACAGAATTTTAATAAAGAGGTCATTTCTAAATTTATGAATTATGCTTAAAACTGTTATTTAACAAAAACACTGGCTCTATTAACACCAACAAAAACCTCTTTGAAGAGGCATAAAAATCTGTTTGGGGCTGTAACCACAATGTTGTATCACTAAACAGGACACTACAAAAAAAAGAGCCACATGATGCCTTTCACTCAACCCTATTTTAAAGTAACAACTTTCATGTAGAGACTGTGACAAAGAAAGGCAAAATTAAGTTTAGCATAACCAAAGAGAGGTGCAGAATCAGTCTGGATTCAGTCAGCAGGGTGAAAGCCTTACCTGTTTACAGGCTTGCCGGCACTCCACAGCAATAGCCAGCTCACAGCAGCCTAAACCAACCCACCCATCGGACTTCTTCAAAACTCCTTGGGAAATAAGATGACAGACTAATTAGAGTAGAAAGAGAAACTATGCCACCATTTTCCCTTCCCTCTACTTTTCAAATTTGATAATCCTGTTCTCATTCAAGAAGCCTATGTACAGATTACATTTTTATTGGAATTCCAAACAAATAAACTTGAAGCAAAAACCACAAGTCTGTGTTTTCATAAATGCCAAAACTAGCAATCAATGAAGTACCTTCCATACATTGAGGTTAAAGATGTTTTATGCAAACTGCTTTATATGTTCAATGAAAATATTAGATTTTAATAATCTATCTAATCTGAAATATAAAACAACAAAAAACATCAGGAAAAAAAATCTCATTAAAACTGAGAACATCATCTCTTACAGATACATCCTGTTGTTTATTTCAACAGCACATTTCTCTACCAACTTTGCCAGTGCAAAAAATGTTCCATGTTCTTTCTCCAAACTTCCTGTGGTGTTTTTGGTCTGGATGCAGCTAAAGTTCTACAGCTGAGCTGGCATGGGGTTTTCCCAGAAGTCCAAGTTTTGGACTTCTGATTAAAACAGTGTCGATACCACAGGGATGTTACTGTAAGCACAGGCAGCATCCAGGGCTTTTTTCCATAGGGACTCACAAGTAGGCCGGCAGTGCCCAAGAGGTTGGGAGGGGACAATGCCAGGACAGCTGACCCCAGTGACATTCCATACCACATGGCACCACATTCAGCCATACAAGCTGGGGGTTGAGGATTGGCAGGGGCTGCCCCTGCTTGGTGACTGGCTGGGCATCAGTTGGTGGTGAGCAATTATTTTCTTTTACATCACTTGTTTTTTCTTGGGTTTGGGTTTTCTCCTCCTTTCTTTCTTGTTTTTCCTTCCATTTTTAAATTATAAACTGTCTTTAACCCAAGCCATGGGTTTTCTCACTGTTGCCCTCTGATTCTTCCCTCCCTCCCCACTGATGGGAGAATGAGCAAACCCTGTGTGGTAATTAGCAGCCTACTGGGGTTAATCCACAACACTTCCTCTGTCATTTATCTCCCCAGCAACATGGCTCCACAGCCAGAACTATCTCCAACAGACGTTTCCCATCTCCCTGTCTCTCTTAATCCATTTATTTCACTGTTTGCATTATCCTCATTTCTTACCGTAAGATTTCATTGAAATACGGTAAGAAGCAAATTGCTGCCAAAAATTGTTTCATCCTCTTAATTTAATAATAAATAGAGATTTTCTAATGTTTTCTAAACACCAGAAATAAAATAAAAGAATTCCTGTATCTATTTCTCATGTAACTTTAAAGACAGAAATAAAGGGAAGGTTTGATCCATGCAGCTGCCCAGCAGCTCTGACAAATTTGTTACATTCTTTTTCTTAGGACAGGAGGTAGAATTATTTAACTCAAATGAGCCACTCATTTTTGTTACAAATATTTAAAAAGTAAAGCAGTACTTTATTACATACATAAATTATATTCTTTATGTAGAAATAAAAAAAAAAACCAGAAAGCAGAAGAATCAACAACTTAATTTTAAAAAATGCTCTTAAGCCTAGTGGAAATGCCTATTTAGAAGAGCCACACAGGATGTCCAGCTTTAAAAAAGGGAAGCAAAAGAGCTATGTGTAAGATCTTAAATTTAAATGCTAAGAAAACACTTGGAAAAAAGTAATAAAAATAATTGCAATCAATGGCCACTTGTTGGCCACTAATTGCAAAACAATGGCTAACTGGTATTTATCATGAAGAAAGTTGCCTTTAAAATACTTGCCAGCTTTACAAACATAGGTGGCATAGAAAGGCTTGCCAGCATCTGCCTTTCATGACACTTATTCCAATGGGTAAATTAAGAAAACGCAGTAATGGCAAATTTATAAAGGAGGAGCAAAATCTTCACAAAGCAAAATTGACACATTCCCTATGGAAATTGAAATATGCATAACAGTTATTAAAATGCAAATTAAAAGCTTAATGCTTGACACAAGTAAGGTAGAAGTAGGTGGTAACAAGTCGTTGCTCAGCAGGTGGAGACAGTAGAGGGCCAAAGGTGCACTACAGCTTCTGGTTGTTGCCTGTTTTCTGTCATTTTGACCATCTGAATGGTTCAGACCCCCTGCAGGCACTGCAGGCCAGTGATCCATAGGTCCTTCTGGAGACTCTCAGAATCCTTTTGACATCTATTCGGAGTACTGCCTCAGCTTTCCAATTCACACTAATTCAAAGCAGCTGTGAAGGTCACTAACAACTGCAAGTACAGCTCACCTTTCACTTCCACAACTGGGGTGCAGAATTAGTTTTTCAGAGCTTGAGCATCTTTGCCAGTGTCAAAGAGATCACTGTTGTGCACACATCAGTAGCCTGCAATCAGTGTTCACCTGAAATTCAGGTTTCACTACATATGTACAGTTAATTGCCAAATCAGCCACTCACTATGCTCTGTTTCAAGCATAAAATAACACATCAGTAATTTCTGCACAAATGCCTATGTGGGGATTCCTTTCAATCAGAACAGTAATGTTTGCCAGAACATTTATTGGTAGGATTGATAACATAAGGCATAAGCAATCTAAAAAACATCAAAGAAAAATCATGTGCAATATGAAAAAAAGATTTCCAAAAATCTCTGTTGCAATAACTAGCTGTATCCAGGAGAAACACATGGTAAATACAGCTGGACAGCTTCAGGGGCAGTGTCACCGCTGAGAAGCCACCACTGAGTAATCAGGCATCCATATTTTGTGCAATACAGGGCCTGTGGTTTCAGACATACAGGAAGTAAACTAAATGGTGATAAAAGAATGAAGCAAGCTACAAATACATGCCAAATTAAGAAGGCTGATAATTTTCAGCTGTTGTTAGTATTTTCTTGGCAAGTGGTCCTCTCTCCAGGTTATATCCAACCAAAAGACAAGCTCGTGAATAAATTGATGTCATGCTCTCAAGAAACATTGAACTTCAATCTTAACACAGTAACTTGTACATGAATTTTGTCATCAAGGTAATTGTGTGCATTTCTAGATGAAAATACACCTTCAGTGCACAATTAACTGACTGGAGTCCACAGTTATGATAATTCATCAAATTCATCTGTACAGTACAGATTCCTGAGCCATAACAAACCACCAAGTTGCCTAACACAAACTCTCAGCCTGCCTCATATATGTTCCAGCTCCTTAATCACCTTACAGCGGCTCTTTGCTGAACTTGCTCCAGAGTGTTCATGGTTTTCTTGTCCAAAATGCTCAGAACTGGATACAGTATCCCTGATGTGGTTTCACCAATTCTGAGAAGAGGGGAAGGATCATCTCCCTTGATCTGCTGGCAACAGTTTCACTGATGCAGTCTGGATGCTGTTGGTCTTCTTTGTTAAAAGGGCACATTGCTTTTATGTTAAACTTGCTGGTCACCAGGATCCCCAGGTATGTTTCTACCAAGCTGCTTTCCAGCTGGCCAGCCTCCTGTGCACTGTGGAGTATGGGGCCTTTGCCAGGTGCAGGACTTTGCATTTTCTTTTCTGGAATTTCATGAGGTTCCTGTCTGCCTATTCCTTTGG
Source organism: Trochalopteron elliotii (assembly GCA_024734555.1). Lineage (NCBI taxonomy): Eukaryota > Metazoa > Chordata > Aves > Passeriformes > Leiothrichidae > Trochalopteron > Trochalopteron elliotii. Next base: position 10,220,085 of record JANPWX010000049.1, read on the forward strand.
TTAATCAACATCTCCGTGAACGGCACCAAAACCATCTGGTCTAGCAACCTCTCCTTTCACTTTTGCATCACTGGCAAATACACTGAGGGTGAACTCTTCCCCATCATTAACAAAGATGTTAAATAGGACTAGACCCAGCATCAACCCTTGGGATACTGGCCTACAGCTGCACTCTGTGATGCTGACCAAACCTTTTGGCACAGCAATTTGGCCAGTTTTCACTTCACCTCCACTGCTCACTTATCCACCTCACACTTCATCAGTTTGTCTATAAGCAAGTCATAAAAAATACTGACAAAATCCTTACTGAAGCTGAAATAGACAACATGTACTGCTTTCCCCTCATCAAAAAATGCAGTTATCTCATCAGAGGGTTATCAGGTTGGTTAAGCACAGATTCCCCTTCATATATCCATGCTGACTATAAACTATCATCTTCTTGTACTCCATTTGTCTAGAAATTGTTTGCAGAAGATCTGCTCCCTTATCTTCCCAGGGTTTGAGGTGAAACTGCCCAAGCCTAGAGTTCCTCAGGTCCCCCCTGCCCTTTCTACAAGGCAGCAGGAGTGAACTTGCTTTCTTCCCTTCTTCTTCACAGTCCTCAGCATCCCCTCTCAATACATAACCCAATCCTCCTCCATCAAGTGCAAGCCTTGCTCTGGACTTTACAACTGATCTCAGGGACTTGGCATTCCTGCAGGTTCATCTTACCAGTAAAGACTGAGGCAAAGAAGACCACAGGCTATTTAGTGTCATTTGTCACCAGGTTTCCTGCCTCATTCAGCAGCAGGCTCTCATTTTCACCAGTCTTCCTTTTCTGCTGATGTAGTTCAAGAAGCTTTCTGGCTGCCCATCACAAAATTCACCAGGATCAACTCCTGATATGCTCTGGCTTTTCTAACCACATCATGCATTAAGTAGGAGCTTGGATAAGGTGATCCTTGGAAGTGAAGCAGCTCTCTTGGCCCCTCCTTTTCTCCAGGACCACGGCTATGGGATTCTTCCAAGCAGACAGCCTGTGCCCTCATGTGTTTTCTCTTCAAAAGGTACCAGGGTGATTAAAGTTGCCCATGAACACCAGCCCTGTGAACACAAGACTTCTTCCAGCTTAGAAAGAAGATCTCATTTACTACTTCAGCCTGATGAGGCAGTGTGCAACAGACACCCACATCATCACCCGTGTCGGGCTCTCAGTATGATGCACTCCAGTGCTCACAGGCTGTTCTCAGCTGGCTCAGCATCCATTCCAGGCAGAGCTCCATGCAATCCAGCTAACACTCTCACATAAAGGGCAACTCCTGCTCCTCACCTTCCTGTACCTGTCCCTCACAGCACATCTGCTGTGGGAGCCTTCCTGCAGTGTCTCTGTGACTCCAATAGGATGGAAACTGGGTAACTGCACACAGGTTTCTAACCAATGCAACAAAGTCTGTTTACAAGCACTGGAATCAACTGTTTGCCTTGGAGGCCTGGTGGGGGGACAAGAAGGAGGGGGGGAAAGTCTGAGCAGATGCTATAAAACTGTTACAGCCTCCTCTTTCCTCACTTGTCACTCTGATGCAAAAGCTTTTTTGTTGTTTATACTCTTGAACTGGAGTTTCTCACGCAGCTTCATAAAAACAATATGTATTTTTAGCATTTATCTATTGTTTACATTCTTATCCTCTGGGAGGAGAAATGTGATGGACAGTGATGTTCACCATCCAGGTCAAGAGGTGGCAACCTGTGTAGCCAATCTCTGGCCTTTTGTAAAAATGTATATATGGAGTCAGATTTTCAGAATAAAGTAGTAGAAGCTTCCCCTTGAGCTGCTGCATCTGCCTCGTTCCTCGGGTGCCCTGAGACTGCCACAAGTGGTGACCCCAACGTGTGACGAGAACCCTGACACACTCACTCTCACTTTTTCAACTACAGCATTCTAATTTCAAAGCATTTTAATTCTGTAATTTCAAAGTCTTTTAGAAATCTCACATGATACAATGGACTACTTAAGCCTGATTTCCTCTATTTTTGACCACTCGTTCTAACATTAGAGCCCTATCTTGTGATTTATGCTTTCACTTTCTATCTGGTTTTGCATTAATTGACTTTTGGTGAGGAGCAAAAGAGTCAGCCATGGAAGTAATTCTCTGTGCAGAGCCACTAGCAGCTTCCTCTGTGCCTGGCACAACAGGCTGGCTCTGAGAATTGGCACACTGCTAAGCCTATTAGAGATGCTAGTAATGCCTCTATGATAACATTTTTAAGAAAGAAGAAACCGTGGGAAGCTCTCTTTCTGCCCTTGGAGGGGTGGCCAGTGGCGTGGCCAAGCCCCTTCCCAGCATGGCTGCCAAGATCCTGCTGCCAGGGCAGCATCCCGGTGCCACGAGCACCTGTGTGGCCTGGACCATGTGAACAACAGTGAGAGGAACAGCAAGCAAAGCTATGCAAAGCCCGGATAAAATCAACTTTTCAGTGCTGCAGAACTCTATAAATCTTTTCAATTAATAGAACTTGGGAACAAACGAACCTACAAACACCAATTCTCTCCTGAGTCAGAAAAAACAAAAAAGTGAGGACACATGAGGAGAGCAATATGGTGACACTAAGGTTGGTGCAAAGGAGGGAGGGGGAGGAGGAGGTGCTCCAAGCATCAGAGCTGAGATTCTTCCACAACCTGTGATGAGGACTATAATACAACAAACTGTTTCCCTGTAATTCATGAAGTGCATGGGGGGATGAATCATTCACCCACAGCCCATGAGAAAAAGGCACTTGTGCTGGAGTGTGTGGATGCTGAAAGCTGTGATTCAGTGAGAGGCTAGAACAGAGAGAGAGAGAACCTTTGCTTCCAAAGATAGAGGAAGAGGATTCTTGCTTTTATACTAGAACAGCTCATCCTTAAAAACTGCACTCCATAAACTAAAAGCAAGCCATGGGAGCCACTTCATGTTGCAGGCAGGTTCCGGGCAGACTTTTAGCCGTTAAAATTCAAACCACATTGGAAAAGTTCACAGAGAACTGTTTCCCACAGGAAAGGCCCCATGGTATAGCAAAAGAGACTCCTCTCCCTAAGTAAACTGAAAAAAGATTTTAGAAGTGACAAACTGACTGGAAGTTCCATGTTTCGTCTCCCTGCGCTGTTGGTGGCGCAGAAAAAAGGCTGGGGTAGGGGCAAAAGGTGTTCTAAAGGTTTATTTTAGTTCTTATTATCCTCTTTTAATTCTTCTGATTAATTTCTTTTTCTTTATGCCTTTTAAAGTTTTGAGCCTGCTTTGCCCTTTTAGTGTTTCCTCCTAATCCTTACCTCAACCCATGGGTTTCTTTCCCCCCCTCTGCTTAACTATAGCAGAGGAAAATGAACAAGTGATTTCCTGTGGGTGCACTGGCATTTGGCCAGCTTCAACCTGTCACACTTTTTAAATCCACCTGTACCAGGAAGTTTGGCTCATGATCTGAGCCCCCACACCTAAACTGTTTGCCTAATTCTTACTATCTCCCTGTGTTACACTTTTTTTTTCAAATCATGCTGCATCTAGAATAAAGTCATAATTATCTACCATTTTGTAGATCAGGCTAAGATGTAACAAAACTAAAAAACCCAAAAAATCTTGAGAAGAAGGAAATGCTGATCTTTCCTGGATTTGTCACAGAAGAACATGTTTAATTATACAAACATATTAAATATTTTTTACCTAGGAAAAGAAAACTATTAATAAAATGCACATTATATACTAGAGGAAACTACACACCACACAGATTATATTAAATGCATAATAGAAATTAAATTATCATAAAATCTATAGGTGCAGGTGGCAGACACAATATCAAAACACACAGAGGGTGAAAAAGCAACATGATTCAATAGCCAACTGGTATTTCTTACCTGGCAAAGAAGAATTTATACAACCCCACACTTCTCTCTGAAAAGTAAAAATACAATTAAGCAAAAGCAAGTCTACAGAATGAGACAGCTTCTAGCAGACTCAAAACAGCAATTTCAGCATTTTGTCACTGAGTTTTAACTATCTGACTGGAAGGATTCTTATGTTTAAACATCTTTTAAAGAAGTTCTATGATAGATTCTGAGTACCATTTCCTTCAATAAGAGGGCTGCTGTGCACAGGCTTTGGAAACAATAGCAGCATTTTTGCAGATGCAGGACATAATGTAGTTATCTGGAATACACAAGCTAGTCAACTCTCTCCATCAGTGTTCACAGAACTAAAGTGCAACTTAGACAAAGAACAAGACTTGTCTAGGACTAAGACCTATGGAGAAGCTTATTGCCCTGGCATTCCTTCCCACCAGCTTAAAAATACCCTAAACACACATAAACACACAGAAAACAAATTAAAAAAAGAGTTTCAATCACACTGACACAGGAACCCATACTGTCACACAATGACACATCTATCTATCATCACAGAAATTGATGACTTTCCAAAGTTGCAATGGATCTGTATTTAATGATCTAACACCATCCTCCTCTGTATCTGCAGAAGTTTTCTACTCAGACAAAGCCAAAGCAAGATCAAAAGAAGATGGTAAAAAGCTGCTACTTCTATGAGTTCCATCCCTTTTATTCAGCTGACTTCCTTTATTTCATGAGGAGGTTAATGGTTGGACTCAATGATCTTTAGGGTCTTTTCCAACCTAAATGCATCTGTGATTCTAAGAAAAAAAATCACAACCTTGTGTTGACAGTTACTTTTTAAATTAATACCAGGCATTACCCTTTCTACCATATTACTTGAAGGAATACACGCAACACAATGTCTGTAACCAGTGTTCAAGAATATTGACCATCTGATTAAATTTAAACCTATCTGCTCATCTGTGAAATGGCACCAGAACACCTGTCCAACATGACAAGAGATATCTGGGAACAGCAAATATGGTATTGAGTTGAATGGTTAGCTATTTTGTATATCTAGATATTACCAATTCAGTGATACTAATTTAAGATCCACACCAGGCAGCTGACTTGTCATTTATAAAGAGTTATAAAAGTCATTGTGTCATTTTCCCCCTTTCAGATAATCTCCAGTCCTGTCTTATCAGAAGCACTTCTCTACTATACAGATAAGATTCTACCTGTCTTATCAGGAATGAAAGACAAAAAAACCCAGTGCCAAACCAAACGCTATTCATCACTTCAATAGGTTTTCATGACAGGTTTTACTCATACCAGGAGCCATCTGTAACTTTCTGAGACCTTACAGCTATTGCCTCACAGAAACAAAAAGCTGAAGGAACTTTGACACACAGAAGGAAAGGATCTATAAGCAAACACAGGGTTGCTACTTATTCAATGTTAATGGCAGATTTGCTACTCATACTCATTGCCCACTTGAGTTGAGCATATGTTTTAGGCTTCCTGCAAACAGTATTGATACTGTTCAGAAGTAACAGAAATTACCAGAAGAAAGCAGGCTTTTCTGAGTACAGAAGGGTGCCAAGAGAAAAGACGCTAAAATTTACAATCTGAATGACCATACTTATCTATTCCCTGATTAGATTGTCCTTAGAATTACACTCTTTTTTAAGTGAAACTAAAGAACTTTAGTGACAGTACAGAACTTTCAGGAAACTATAATCTTATTTATCCAATAAAAGCATTACTTCAGTTTCTCAGATAAGGCCATAATCAATTTGGTGCAGCTATCAGGACCTTCTTGTCTTATCCCAAGACCTCATGGCTTTGTGCCACACACATTGGCATGATCTAATTTAAGTCACTGTCACTAACATCCAAGTGACAATCAACCAGCACAGGTTTTTACAACATAGATAAGATTTTCATTGCATTTTATAGCTTATACATGACACCTTATTGCAAGTAACATAATTTATGATGGCTTTACCAAAAAAAAAAAAAAAATCCTACTTTGAGATTCGAATCTCATTTGAAGAGCTTTTCTAGCAAGTCTTACCATTGATTCTGGACAATACTCAGGTGCTCGCTGCAGTAAGTGCTTCAAACGGGAGTCACTCTTAGAAGACAAAATCTGTTAGAAACAAAACACATCTTAAAACATAGAGAATGTACTGGAACATCAAATACTTTTTCCAATTGATTTCACTATTTTTAGTTTCTGTAATATCTACTCTTTGAAAACTTTGCCTAATGATTAGTGCAGAATTCAAATGTAAGATTTCTTCTTATGTATTTGTAGTTTTTCAAATGTGTTTCATTTTTTACAGAGAAGTAAGTTTTTTCTATTTAGAATAGAATGAGAATTTCCTCCTCAAACATTTCAATCAGAAAGTTTCCACTGAATGTGGAAGGGCAATTAACTACAGTTAACTAGAGGATTTCTGCTGCACATATCAAAAACTATACAACTCTGTTTACTTAATTAACCTTCTGCTACATGTTACATGATCTTAAGCAGTCAAAAAAACCCTGAAACAATTTCTGTGGAACAAGGTAGAACAAAACCAAGACTAGTTAAAGAGACAGTCAAAACTAACAGGGGAATGCATAGTACCCACAGGCAAACTGAACGCCCAGGAGCTCACTAGACTGGATGGAATACAACTGAGGATGTTGAGGATGTTGCTCCTTTAGCAGTCTAATAAAGTTTCACTTCCAAATTAAAACAAGAAACTGGTCAACAAGAGGAATGGAAACAGACCTATTAATGTGTGATATGAAACCAGAAATAATATTACTGAAACAGATGAATTTCAGAAGGAAAAGTACATTATCGTTCTATTCTAAATTTGTTCTACTCTCTATTCTAACATGATAAACTTATTGAAAGAAAATCAAGAGAGCAACAGCACATGTTTCAGAAATGAGAGCAAAAAAAGAACTGCATTAGTACTTTGTCTCTTCTGAGGTCACAGAATAATAAAATAATTTAGGTAGGAAGGGATCTCAGAAGATCATTTACTTCAACCTCAGGCTCAAAAGAAGGGTCAACTATGAGACCAGACCATGGTGACCATCTGCTTATTTTTTCCATCTGTCCCTCTAGATGACAGTCCTGCCATTAAGATTATCAACACTTCCTTTCAGCTTCATATAGCCTGAACACTCCATGACAGTTGCCTCATCCAGGTCATTAACAAAGATCTTAAACAGGAGAGGTCCCAGGGCAGACCCCTTTGGTATTCCACTTTTTATTAGCCTGCAGGCAAAGTAGGACCCACCAACTTCTATCTCTGAGCCTGATTTTACAACTGTTTTTTTACTCATCTAATTGTCCATTCCTCAAACCCATATGATCCTAAAATGGATACAAATACATTGAGGGAATTAATGTTTAAAAACTTGCTACAGACAACACAAATGACATCCATGCCTTTCCCCTCATCCAGAAATCCACCCTTTTTATCCAACCAGGTTGGCCAGGAATGATTTACTGACACTAAATCACATGCTGCCTTCAGCAACAGCTTCACATTTTTCCTTCTTCAGCCTTTAACTACTGCCATAAAATGTCTTGTTGCCCGTGACATCCTCTACGAGTCTCAGTTCCAGCTGAGCCTTGTCTTTCCCTATATCACCATACTTGCCTTGGCAAAAGGTCTAAATTCCTCTTGTAAAACATTTCCCTGCTTCTACACTCTGTCTACCATATCCTTTCTGCACCAAAACTTCTTCATGACTTGTCTGTTTATCCAAATCAGATTCTTGGAACACTAAGGTGTTTTCCAGGGAGCAGGGATGGACTGTCCTTATGCTTGGAGGAGGATATGGATAGAGTCCTCTGGAATGGTATACAGATGAATGCTACCAGAAAACTTATCAGTATGAAACTTCTCAGAAATAAATTTAGGAAAACAGTCAAAGAAAGAGGGGCCTGTTTATTCCTTGCTACAGTATCTGACACACTTAGTCAAATAATCATGAAAAGGAGATGATACTAAAGCTAAAAGTGGAGTAATACTTATTAAGAATGCAAAATAATTAGGTGTTTGAATCATGTTAGTTGACATATAAATCTGTAATCCACTTTCTCTTTTTCAAAGGTCTCACAGTAGCTGATTTACTGATTAGTAGAATTCCTTACCCTTAATCAAGCCTTTTTCCTTAACTGGCAGGATCCAGGGCAACATGACCGGGTGTCCTGTGTCTTTCACCCCAGTCTGAGGGTGAAAGTCTGAGGGTCAAAAAAACCTTGTGATTCCTGCAACATCCTAGATTTGAATCCCTGAAAACCAAATTACCTTAGCCAGAAAGTTTCATCTGCAGATGAGTGCCTCCATGCCCTGCAGAAGGGAGTGTTTCTGCAAGTGGTGTTGTTTGCAATCTGCTGGTTAAGCCAAGATAGCTCCTCAACAAACCTCGCTCCTCCTCATCTGCTCTAAAGCCCCAAATCTAACCTGCAAGTGCATATCCAAAGATAGGCCAAGGAACTTCTGTCAGCTGCACAAAATAGTTAAGTTATAGAAGACAAAAATGAGTAAAACAACAGCAGGCAGCTCCTTCATCGTGTCGGACTACATCAAAGGATCACACAGAAAATGATGCCACCAGCCTGATGTGAGGTAGCTAAGCCAACTCCTTACAGAATACTTTGAGGGGCACTAGTCCTGCTTCAGGCTTGTTCTAGACCTCTCACCACTAAGATTCTGGATATGCTGATTATCCGAGTGGACAGAGACCGTCCAGATGAGGCCAGATCGGAGTATCTTACAAAACCTACAGGAAACCATGTAATAATTAGAACCAGTATAGCAGAATTGGGATGGAATTTGACAGTAAAAAGCTGGAGGCCTTTCATGAAGAGCCAACAGGAATTCACATGATGAGCTGGAAACTTCAAACCAGTGAAACACAAGAAAGAAATGGACAGAAGATTCCAAATGCCATATCAATGCAGCTACTAAATTCACCATTTTTAAATATATATTCAGGAATGGATATCTTTCTCTTATATCCGAGTTTGAACATAATTTTTAAGACTGAATGCCACAGGTTTTTTTTAATAATGCCATGTATAGTTTTGCATATCTGTATTCAAAGAGATAAACACACTGGAAGGGCTGCAAGAATTATTATAGGAACAGAGAGAATAACTTGTGCAAAGAGACTGTAAGACTTTTCCTTGTTTGGCCTAACAATATGAAAGCTGAAAGAAGATTTGGTTGTATTCTCTAGATATATCAGGGAGGGAAAAGTGCAATTTAAAGTGAAAGTTTTGTTACTACAATCAGAGATAAATAGAAACTTAATCATAACCAGGTTTATTGCTCGAACAGCCCCAAAGTGAGCAATGAAAACAAGAAAAGAGGACGGGTGTGATCTAAGAACACAACTTACACATAAATAGTTGTGTCTACATATATGTAAGTTTTACTGATGTAAAATTTTTATGTAGATAAATAAATGTAACTACACACACGCACAAAGCTGTACAAATTACAACCCACAGGTACAAATCTAAGCACAAGTTATGGAAAAATATTTTCCAAGGTTGAATTCAGAACAAACAGCCTTATGAATAGAGTAAGTGAGCAGATTTTTGCTGCATTCACAAAGCTGTTTATCATAATGAGATGCTTAGCAGACAAACAAGAACTGAAAGGAAGAAAGAATAATACCAGCATCTTGTTTGTCAGTTTGAATTCCTCAGAACTTAGAAATACATAAGATTCACAAATTCTGTAAAATACCTTTGCCCCTCACATTTCCCAATGTGCTTATTACTTCTTGACCAAATTGTGGCCTCAAGTTGGTATTTCTATTTCTCCCTAACTTCAGTAGAACCCATTTTCCACTACAAAAAGAAAGAGGACTATAGTTTTAAAACTTCTAAGTTCTCATTTCAATACCATTACATCTCACAATTCACATATAGCCTCCAGACAGAGGATCATTAGCTTACAAACTTAATGTTGCTACATCATTGTCTAAAGGCACAATTTCAACTCTGATGGAGTTAAATTTAAAACAAGCTTACCTGTTCACAGACATCACGGCACATTAAATTGTCCTTTGCATGGTAACAACAAGACAAGCCTATGGAAAAACGGGAGAGGGAAAAGGATATTTAAAAGATTTTAAACACTTAACCATCACTTCTGAACACAAATGCACACTTGATGTTCTATCACGACAATTTCCTGGCCCACAGATGACCGTGGGAAACTTTCCTTCCCAAAAGGAGCAAGAGAAAGTTTTGATCTGAAAATGATGAATATCTTTCCAAGAAGTCTCACAGGTACCCCTGAACACTCACTGCCATCAAAATGAGATCTCACTTCCTTTCTCCCTCTAGTCACATTTCTGCTACTTAACTTGCACTAGCTTGGCACATGGCAAATTCCTTCATGAGACAATGCAATTTATTAACTCAGGGGAAGCTTAAAAAAGAATAAAAATGAAAAAGTAAACAAAAAAGCACCAAAAAATCAATGTAGATAATACATGCCTTTGTAAATTGAATCATCTCACAGAATCTGAAAAGTGCAAGAATCAGTAAGGAACAAGTGGTGAAGGAAATCAGAGCAGGGGCCTCTTTTCACATAGATGCTCATTGAACTCTGTGTTCTAAAAACCTTGGAACAAAACGATAAATTGTTTCACTAGTGATGGATGATTAAGACTGGATTTGCCTGACTGGAAGGAAGTCATAGGGCAAACACAGATATGAACGCATCAAGAGTTAAAAAACCCAACCAACCAACCAACCAACCAAAAAAACCCCCAAAAAACGGAGCACTAAGAAGTCACGAAACACTGAAGCTTAAAGCATTTTTAGCATAATATTCTGCTGTGCTTTGTGCCCCCTACCATTCAAATATTTTGTTCATTCATGGTTAAGCTTGAGAAATATAAAAATAATTAAACAGTGCCTTAAGATTTTCATCCTCACTTTCCTCTGTTTGGATCAGTGTTTTAGAAAACAGACAGAGGTGTCCTTCAAAGCTTTTACTTCCACACACATCTTCACACACAGGACCTTTTAATGATTACAGATTTCTGCTGAGCTGCATCTGAACTATGTATCACACTGGTACAACAACAAAAAAAGTCTTTTTCACAGCATCTTACTAAACAGATTTTGACTGAACCATCCAGAAGGAACTTGGGCATAAATTCCTTGCAATATTAGGAGGTTTATCAATGGAAAGCTGGGACAGACTATGTCATATTTCATTCCACTAGCTTTTTAGTGCCTTCCTCCTAAAACTAAGTCTCACTAGAAACCAAAACAATAGAACAATGAAATATTCATAAATGCCTGACTGCAGTCCTCTGCTTTAAGGTATTACATGTTCTGTATTCTCCATTCCTATGACAACAATGTCACCTATGTATTAAAAGGTGTTTTACAATATCTGTCTCGTGCTGCCTTCTTTTTCCACCACTCTTTTTTTGGACCTGTCAGGAAGTTACAAACATATAGATCCCTAGAATGGTTTAGCTTGGAAGAGACCTTAAAGATCATCTAGCTCCAAGCCCCCTGCCATGGGCAGGGACACCTTCCACTAGACCAGACTGCTTAGAGCCCCATCCAGCCTGGTTTGAACACAGCCAGGAATGAAGCATCCATCCTCTGGGAAACCTAGACATGACTGGCATTCTGGGCTGTGAGCACACATTGCCAAGACATCTGCGGGGAGCTATTTTACCACCATCCTTCCCTTTATTAAATGGCTTGCCCTCACTTTTTAAAAAACTCAATTACCTTGCTCGATACCACTCTTCTACTGAAAGCAAGAAGTACGAGCCCTGGAACACACAGCCTGTTCTGACACTGCATATGGCAACCCAGCTTTTACCCATTTCAAGCCACAACCCTGGGAATTCATCCGCAGGCAACGTGACAGCCGAAGGCACACATCCCGGCCCCGAGCCACGGAACCCGCTGGGACAGACGAGGAGGTCTCTGCCCGTCACGCTGCCGGGCGGGATGCCGGAGATCCGGCCGCTGTGCAGGCTATGGAAGTGCCTCTCCCCGGCTCCGTTCCCGGCCGGAAAGATTCCGGCGGGCGCTCTCCCTCCCCGGGGAGCCGGCGCAGGCACCAGCCCGGACCGGCACCGGGACGGCGCCGCTGCCCCTCCCCGGGCTCGGGGCAG
>JANPWX010000049.1:10237102-10293400 GCA_024734555.1 Trochalopteron elliotii
TAAAGGGAATTGAAATGTAAGCTATCCAGTAAAGCTAAAATGAATGTAAGTTACTGCTCATTCCATACTGCTCATGTGACTGCTTTGCCTTGGTCATTCCAAGGTGAATGGATCAGCTTCTGACAAGTCCAGGCTTTTTGGATGCACACCTTAGCATCCGACTATCAGATTTTCCAGCAATAGTAAAGTAGGAAAATTTTTGAAAACCCATGGAATTTGTGAAACCCACAAACTGCTTTTCCTTTTTCCAGTCCAATATCTCAGTGACCTCCTTCTCCAAAGACAAGCTACCAAGCTATTAATGACTCCATGGTCTTATATAGCCTGGAGAATCTGTAGAAACACTTTAAGTCCAATACCAAGTTATAAATGGTCAAAAAACTGACAAAAAACAAAATAAGACAATGCAGGAGAACACTCCAATAATTTGAAAAAGTTTCCTCTCTCTCTCTCTACACCAGTATACTGTGAGTGATTAAAGTGTATTATTTCTTTGTCGACCAAAGCCGTAAAAAAATAACTGCACATTTAGTAGTATTTTAATTTGAAGTCTTTTATTGCTATAATTGTGAATTCAAGAAAATGAAAAGTCTCAACTGTAACCTGATTACACAAAAATCTTTTCAAACGGGAGCAGAAATGATGCTGGTATGTAAGTGGGGTTATGTCAGTTAAATACCTGGGCTTCCCCCCACAAACCAAGGTTAACTTCTGCTAATTTTCCATCTTGGGACTTAAAATTCACAGCGAGCCCACAAGGCGGCAGCAGATCCCAAAGGAAAATCAGCCGGATGGCCGAATTTGTGGGCTGGTTTAGTTTCTCTGAAAATACCTGCGTCCTGAACAGTTTAGATGCATTTTTTTCCCCCCCAGTAACGCTAAATGGCTTAATCTGAGTTGATTTTGGATGAGGGTGAACTGCTGTGCACCCCGCTTCCCCAGCGTGCTACTTGTGTGCCAAGTCATTAGTAGCAGTAATTTATCCCCCAAGCAAACCTGCAAGGAAAAGATGTGTCTGACAATTCAAAGGTCATTAATTGTCACTCTAAGTCACCTCTTCAGGTCCAGATGAAATATTTGAGACCACTGAAAGTATTTCTTTCTCTTTAAAGCAGAAAAGAGAACTTTGAAATAGTATCAGCTTCTAAAATTTGGCTTTTTTAAGGGTGGTATGAAGTTTAAATTAACTGTTCTAGAAAGCAAAGATTTTTGTCCTTGGGACTTTGGATGCTGAATCTGGAGGCTACTGTTTTTCAGTTAAACCATGTGCCTTTTCAAAGCAGCATCAGTTTGAAATTGGTTCCTACAAAATATTTAAGAACGAGAAGAGGAATTCTGGGACTTGGAATAATTAAATGCCTCAGTGTAAAGCAGTTTGCTACAAATATGCTGACAACATAATTTTATAGTCTGGTGGTAAGACAGAAACTGTTCTTCAAGTGTTACGTTGTTTTTTTCTGCTCCTGTCAACTGCTAAGGAAAAAGGAATACTTTATTCCGTATGCTATATTTCCTGCTGTCTAGAATATAATTATGTCTGCTCATTCAGCTACACTTTTTGCATTACCTTGAATAATTAGTTCATTATATTTTGTGCTGAGTAGCATTTGATCCTGCCTTCTTATCCTAAAAATTGCTGAATATTACTCCATAGTTAATGTTGAAGTCTCCCTCAGCAATAGGTGAAGATTCTAATATAGTTGCTGTCTGAGTTACTGGTCCAAAACCATATTCTGCTGAAAGACATCGGATGTGATCAGGATCCCCTCAGAAAGTAAAATTATGCCACATTTTTCTTAAATCCGAATTGTCAATGTGGCAAATCTCTGTGTGTTTCGTCAGAGTACTTTGTGGACCGAAAAGAGTGTCCTGTATTTGACTGTTACACATTGTATCTCATTTGAGATGTGCAGTGTTGGGTTGCTGTAATTCTCAGGATATCTACATCTTGCAACTGGAAAGGTGCTTACAACACCTTGTGAACTTACCCTAATTAGCATTAATTTGCCTAATCTGTGTATCAGCAACTAGATACCTGCATGATAAGCCAGTGCCAGATTCCTAGAGGGAGTTGAATCGTTTTTCTGTGCTGGGGCTTGTTCGGTTTCATCTCCAGGCTGGAATCAAGGTAGGGCTTTACAGCTGCCTCAGATGTGTCTCTGGGCAAATTGAGAGGAACTGTGGGACCAGTCCTGGGGCTATCCCTTACAAACTGCTAGCTAGTAAGTGAGGCTGTTGCCTGTTTCTTCGGGCTAAGCATGGACTTCCACAACAAAGCCTCCATCAAAGAGATTTTTTTCTTAAACAGGCAAACCTTCTTGTTCAGGCAAAGCTTAGCGACTTTCTATTTTCTCTGTTAGATCTCAGCCAGCATTTTCCACCTGACTTTCCAAGTAATTAATATGAATAAGAAAGGTTATTTTCAAATTGCTTCTTCATCTTATTTTTTTAAACCCAGAAAACTAGATCTAAATTAAAAGGAAAAAATGTTAATACAAAAGGTGGGTTTGGTGGCTGCTGTTACACACATCAGAAGCAGTTTGCATTTATGCTGATAAAGAATGCAGTATATAAAGCAACACAGATGTGAAATTAAAGTCAATTAAAGACATACATTAATGCTAAATACAATGTCTGCAATTAATTTTGAGCAAGTTGAACATGTGTTGCATATTAGAGTTCATAAAATCTTGCCATAGGCAAATAATTACTGTTGCATACATCAAGTCTGGAAGGATAGCCAATTGAAAGTGATTAAATTGTTCAATAATATATAATTAATTAAAATTTGCTGTGAAGGTAATAAAGAAGTAAACAAGATTCTGTCATCATCAGTGAGCATAAGTTAAGAAACTATTCTATTATTTTGGAAAGGAATTTGAAATCGATTTCATGTTTGCTTAGAGACAGTTTTGATGTTCATAAAGCTAGTATAAGAGATCTGGCTCTGCTTCACATTGCATAACTTCTCAGCAGAGCAAACCATCTGAAACTAAAGTTACCTGTCAGTCTAAATTTTAAGCTCCTGAAATCAGTTACAGGATTAGAGCTGTATCTGCTTCTCTTCAAATGAGTGAAGTAAATACACTTCTTGGTAACAGAACTTATGAAATAGATAATATAAAACCAGGCTGTGTGCTGATAGGAGCATCAGGACCATTCATTCTCTTTGACAGAGAAGAACTTCATTGGTGAAGTGTAATTACTATGTCCTTCCATGCTAAAGAAGGTGATGCTAAAAATAATGCCCAAAGAAATTACTAAGATACATGTCTGCTATTTGGCCAGGTGCTTCTTGCTCTCTATGCTGCTTTGTATGCTCTGCAATCTCTGTGTTGTGAGTTATAAAGGGTGCTGTGTACTCTGTATAATGGAAATATGTATTGATGGATTTGTATCAATTTGCTGCCTTCAAGACCACTGCATGAGGGCCAGGGTTGCTAGAAAGTGTCTGGAGTACCTTCATGTAAAAGACCCTCTAATTGGACAGATAACTTCAAAATGATTTCTAGAATAACATTCAGGGATTTATAGAAGAAAAACAAGTCGATTTTCCATTTGAGAAGCTGGAATTGAGGGAAATTACACTGGCAGGTCCTGGAGTTTGGGAATGTGGGAAAAAGAGTGTTTCAAATGGAATCATGTTCAGTCCAGTCAAATCCTTCAACATCCTAATGATCTAGATCTGAATCTAAACTCAAGCCTGGCACACCTGTACTATAGCAGAGATGGGCTGTGCTTATGCCAGTTGAAATCCTACCTTCTTGCTGGCCTTGGCTCACCATCCAAGAGGACAAATAACAGCATTTAGCTGGTGATGACACATCCATGTGTCATCTGCATCTTTGGATACAGATAAAATGGATATTCATTTTGCTTTTCACCTCAGGCTTCTGTAGCAGCAGTGCATCTGCCAGCATTTCATAAGCATGGGCTGGAGATAGGAAAGGATGTGTTGAAGAACACTGAGAATGCCATATGGAAATTCTTCTGTGGATTATCCCACTGAATCATCTAGTTGTGTATAGGATTAGTTACTACTCCATATGGTGTTTAAGGACCAAATTGCTGCTAGAATGTTTTCCAAAGGTTATTTTTATGTTTTTCTGTAGTATGGAACTGTGTTCAAAATTACATCATAACCTGCACCTACAGTGAGATATTTTAAAGAATCCAAAGAGCCTTATTCATTTCCTTTCATGCTTTAGCAGCTATAATTCTCTCTCAATTAGTAATCTTTGAAGGACTGTATGTAATTCATTCACTGCTATACATTTATTTCCGTATGAACACAGTCTGCAAATTTTGCAGAAAGGGGTGTGGGATGTATGAAATCATTTCTGCTGCTAATTGACAATTGTGCAGTTGCTTCTACTTTCAATCAGAAAAAAAAGTCAATGTAGACTGGCAGGTTAAATAAAAAAGGAAGGGGAAAATATAAAATTCCATTTTTTGCCACCAGTTTTTGTCATACTATTTAAATCAGTCCTAGTTACACTTGCTAAAATTAATCAGTTTAGCTACAATGAGATTGTTTTATTCTTGCCATTCCATAAATTAGCTATCAAGTTCCATCAAGATGACATTATAATTACATGAATTACAGATCAGTGCCTATTCCCATTTGTACCTATGCTTGAGTGACATGAATGAATTAGGGTAGAACTTTGGTAGTGTGCATTAATCCTGAATGCTTCTCAAAATGCTTTAATAAAAATGTTGAAAAATACCTTATTTATCCCATCTTAGGTAGCCGTTTGTCATAAAAATACACATAGATATGCATAATTTACATATCAAGAGTGAAGGAAGTTATTTCAAGTACTCTGATGTCTTTGCTAGGAAAGGAGAAACAACATGTGTCTGAGGAGAATGGAGAGAGGGAGTCGTGTACGGGAACAAGGCAGTGGTGTAGTGAGAGCAAGAGCCGTATAAAGGAACATAAAACTAAAATTGAAATTGACGCTTGGAGGCACTGCGTACACTTCATACTTCAGCTGCTCAAGTTCCTTCACCAGACACTTCTTCCTACATCCTTGGCTGGGCCATCCTCCAAAGCTTAGCTCCTCTGGTGGAACAGAGGCAGATGTGAGTATTGACATCCCAGACAAAAGCTGTGAGCCCCTTCCCTGCTGTGTGGCCACGCTCTTCTCATGGAAAGCCTGAGAATAAGCAACCTCCCAAAAATAGAATGAAGCTCATCATATAGCATCTTAAAAGGACAAAATAAAAGAGTAGCTTGGTTTAAAAGTGTTCTTACTAGTGCCAAAAAGGAAAATCAAGTAATAATTTACCGATGTCACAAATTAAATAGGTGATGTTCTTTATGCATAGCTGTATACCTTACATGCACTATTTGTTGTTTTAATTCAGTAGGCAGCACGTATGGAAGACACATTAATGAAATGAAACCGAGGGAAGGGGGAATGTTGTTAAATGTGCTTTATCAAGCTGTACTTACATCTTGTACATTTAGAAGTGCCAGAGCATTTTCAAAAATAGAACCAAAATTTTATCTTTGAAACAACTTCCAGGGTCTGAAAGCCCTCTGTGTATTTTTTGCTGTTCTGTACCTGCTAGATTCAAAGATATGGGAAAAATAGTGAAACACAATCCTAAGTGGTACTTTAAACTCTTCTGTGATGCCTAAAGAAAAAGCTGTCTTTAAATGAAAGTATATTTATAGTAGTTAGAAATGGAGTTTCATGATGGAACAGAACAGAATGTGGAAGTGCAGCAGAGGGTGCAGCCTTAATGTAATGACCAAAGCACAATGACCTTAAGTGTAATGGCAGCCACCTGTTTGCACACAAGCACCTCCTCTTATCCCCTTTCCTCTCTCTTTTCCTATGCTTGTTCCTTCCCTTCCTCTCTTCCCCCACCTTTGGTTCCTCCCCTAAATGTGCTGTGGCCAGTCCAGCCAGAGACCAGATGCAGAGAGCCTCTTTAGCAGCAGGATCATCAGCAGAGACTCACAGCTGGACAGCAAGGCTGATGGCATTCCCAGGGCAGCTTTGGGACAAGGCCTTCATTCCTCTTACTGGGCTTCAGGGATTCCCCATCCTGCCTCTGTGCTTCTTGTATTTGTGGGGATGAACTGTTCCTCATATCAGCCAACATTGAACCAAATAATATAATCCACTCTTCGATCTCTCAGTGTGTTACCTGCAGGCCCAAGAAAACCAGGTAGTTGTCTTCGGTTCATCAGCCTTGTGATAACCAGGCTGAGGTCCTCTTCTTTGTAAAGAACATGGGGGATTTTATAGTTATACTAGGAAACCAAAATGGGGAAAAATAAATTATCATAACTATTAAAAGCTTCTCAGAATATAACTTGAAGGACATATGCAACAATGGAAGAAAACAAGTCAAGAAGACCCCCAATGAGCAGAAAAAACCCAACAGCTGAAAGCAGACCACATGTCTAGAGCTAGTACACTTGCAGGGATTTTGCATTCCTTAACCTTCCTCTTGCATTCCCTGAATTTTTCTCTAAGGAGCATATTATCAGTCATGTGTCCCTGTGAAGCATACACAGCTTCTGAATATCTTACCTATGAGCAAAACACGATGTGTGTTAAAGAGCAGTGTGAGATTTTGAAGGTATTATTTCTACAAAAGACCTAAAGACTCCATCTTGCTCCTAAAAATATGCAAAAGGGGCAAACAAAGCAAACTCATTCTTTCCAGAAGGCACCAAGGGCATGCTTCCAGGTGCAGTGCAGGTAACGGAACAGAGCACTCAGGCATATGGATTTTTTGGCTGGTGAAGTTAAGGTTTGTTATTTTTATCCTGTTTATTATTGTGACAAAATGGTTTTTGTATTAGTAGTGCAATTCTAGTATTGCTAGTTAGTCACTTGAGCACTGACTCTTTGCCAAGCCACCCCTAGTTCTACTTACAGATTTAGAAAATCTCTAATTTTCCTTTTTCTTTTTGACTCACCATTATGAAATGTTCTTGTTACTGTTCATAGAATAAGAGCAAATGCTCATGTGTCAATGTGCTCATGTGCATCAAAGCCATCAGCCAAAATTTAGTTGTCCAGAACTTTTGCCACATACCATTTTGCGACAAGTCTAGGATTGTTTCCAACACCTGATCAGTTCTTTGTCCAGGAATGTATAAATGCAAGGCCCAAAATTAAGGTAAGAGTACCTCAAAATCAAAGTTTAATTCATATAGATTTGAAGTTAGCATTATCACATTCAATTGATCAGTATTATCTATTTAATACCAAATAAGGGACATATGCTTTCAGCAGAAAGCAGAAAGTGCTCTTGCTTTCCGCAAAGCAGAAATGCTCTCACAGGAAGTGGCAGATTATTTTATCTGTATTAATTAAACCTTGACATTATCACAGAATGCCTTGGGCTGAAAAGGACCATAAGGGTTATCTAGCTCCAGCTCCCAAATTACTAGAAATAATTAATTCCAAACTGTTGAAAGTAATTAACTCCGAACTTCTAGAAGTTGATAGCTATCTGACTGTAACACTGAGTGAAAAAAAGTGAGACAAGTAGAATATCGCCTTCAGATTAATTCAAGGTGGGTCACTCATCACAGGAATTAAAAAAAACACCTGAAGCAGTTGGGACTTGGTGTTATTTTGGCAGCCTGTAGAAGGATTGGGAATGTACTGAAAGATTGGGATGGTGGACAGCGATTCTTTTGAAGAGGAGCAAAGGAAAGAAGTAAAAATTTTTATACCAATCATTTTATTTTGATTGTTTAGGGAAAAAAATCCACCCCAAATGAGTCATCTGACATTATTTTTGAGTACCACCATGACAGCAAGCAAAAGTCAACGAGTATTTTGGTGCAGACAGGTTTTGGCAAATGTAGATTATTTTCCTTCACAAGAACAGAGGCAAGGAAAATTGGGTTGGACATAAAAAAGCCTTTCTAAAGATAAGGCTAGGGAAGTATTGGAATGTATTGCCTAGGAAAGTTGTAGAATATCCATCAAAATGGATGAAAGCCTAGAAAATCTTTCAGAAATAGTCTATGCAATTGTTTACCAAGCACATGGATATGGTTTATCTCCCTTGGGTGTAGTGTGAAAGCTTTGATGATTTCCAGAATTCTTTTCAGGCCTTTTCCCCCCTGAATCTCCACACACGCCTACAGGCTTTATATGAGGCCTTCACAAACATGGCAGAGACTGTTGTGGGGGGCTTTTTTTGGCATCTGAAGTGCTCATGGACAAACCTGGAGCAGCTGGAAGCCCACTTATTCCAGCTGGTCCTTTGCCAGTGACCACCTGTAAGCGTGCGCTGGAAGAGAAACATAACAAATGGAGCTGCTGAGATTTTTCAGCCTTTCTGGGGGTTAAAACACAAAAGTTTCATTTTCAAACTCAGAATAAGACATGATCACCTCAAAAGACAGCACAAACAAAACTGTTTCGTCTCTAGGAAATGGTCTTCATTTGAGAACGTTTTCTAAGTGTCAAGACTTCATCTCCCACATTCAAAACCTCCTAATTTTTATCCCTTTCTAGCACAAAGTTCCAATTCCTTATTGCCTATCCAATTTTCTGTGTGACAGCTTCTTGTATTTTAAGATATAGAAGAAACAAATTGGGATTACATATCATCGGTGTTATGCCCTCAAATGCTTCCAAGGAGACAGAAATTGAGGATGTTTTTTACTTCACTTACCACATATTTGCAGGAGAAATTCTGTTTGCTCTTGCCTTGGGCGGGCTCCCCATATGCTGTAGTGCTGTATCCACAGCCACTGCAGCAACCTCCTGACACCACCACTCTGCTCCATAAGGGCTTTTCTCAAGAAGAGCTAGTGAAAACAGTCTATTCTGGTATTCAGACCCATAGGAATTAGAAATACTATGAAACAAGTGAGAAATAACAGTGTAGAATTAATTCCAAGAAAATTAGGTTTATATCCTTTACTTTCTTGGTTGCTACTGCAAATGCTTGAGCGTGTGACTGATGGCAGTAAATCTTGGCAAAATCTGTGCTCTGACAAAAGTATAGTTATAGAACTGTTTTCTTCAGAAGAATATTTAACAGAGGGTCTGAGAAAGCACAGTGCAGAAAATACATAGCTAAATAAAATTACCTCAATCCCAAAAAACGTAATATAATTAGCTTTCCACACTTACGCAGTAGTTTATGTGTTTTAATGTAGGATATTACAAAATTAAATAATATTCCATTTACAACTTATATTAATTATTTGAAACAATTATTAAATTGTTTAAATTGAATTATTAATACACTTTTGAAGCAATTTAAATTATTCTTAAAATGATTGTTCAATTATTTTATTATGTAATCTTAAATCTCAAGAGGGGAAAACCAGGAAGGTTCTGAAAAAGCATTATGAATAAAGGCAGTTTAGATAAAGAATCTTTTCTAGTAATATTTATTATTTACTGAGAAGTTATCCTTGCTAGGTTTCTGAATTGTTTTTGCATCACAGCTTTTATAATCACCTCAGCCACCAGCACTTCTAATTAAAAAACCTACATTCTTTTGGGAAGTACAATGCAACAGAACAGATATTAAAGATTTCATCACAGTCTTTTTATCCTCTTTAGCCTTTTCTATGTACAAGTGATTGAAACATGAGCCATGACTTATTAATTGTGAGGTATTAGATTTAAAGTAGTAGGACTTCTGATGAGATTGCTCTGTTATTCCTGAAACTAAATACCACATTTTCGCAATGGAACACGAAATAAAGATGCTTGACTCCAGTCAGAAGGCAGTAAAAATTAGAAAATTTATTTACAATTTATTCAGCCCTTTTATAACATGCTGTGCTAAGAAAGTACATTATTAGTTCATAGGGCTGACACTTCTCTTTTAGTTAAGTAAGAGAAATAGCAAACAACACCTGTAGTTATAAAAAAAATTATTTACACAAGGTTGTTTTTTTTTTAAAAAAACACCTGTTGAAAAGTTACCCTTGAGAAGAGCTAGCTCTTCTCAAGCTCAAAAAATATTGAGTTTACACCATATAGTGTTTTGTACCCAACATGACATGTCTAATAAATGCTACATATTCCTCATAGCAGATATATTAACTTTGAGAAGAACAGGTTATTTTTAATTTAGAATTTGTCATTAAAGGGATTATTTTTCAAATAATAACATTCCTTAATGAAATCAGCAATGCAGTGACAAAATTAACAAAGATATATTTATTTTTTAATACCTATGTGGTGTTGCTGGTTTACCCTCTGATCCAAATATTTTAATACGTGGATATACAAGACCTCTTGCAACAAAACGTAAAAAATTTAAACAGCTATAAATTATCAACTGCTTGTAGTTAAACAATGACTCATTTTCGTTGTAGTAAGGCTGAATTTCTACTGGAATTTCTTGATGTCATGTCTGATGCAATGAAACCTAAAAGAAGAAGGAAATTCTTCTCATTAACTTGTGTTATTATGCTTGCATTTGAGAAGAATTTGATATAGCAGGAGTGGATCGGTGAATCTATCAGTAGAGCTACTAACTAACTCCAGTGTTTATTTTAAGAAAAAAAAATCAAAACATGTTCATTGTGCCTTGTCAAATGATTCTTTTTGTGCCAGTGACTATGAACTCACTGGTCAGTAAGAGTTGTATTCTATGAAATCAGTTCCTTCTGGGTCTTACTGTAAAAAGCACTTTTCTATTTCACCAGCTGTCTTGATTTTACCCCAGCCAGCAGCCGTGCCCTACGCAGCCACTTTCTCACTCCCCCAGCAGCAGAACTGGGGAGAGACTTGGAAGGGTAAAGGCTGGAAAACTCCTAGGTTGAGATAAAGACAGTTTAATAGGAAAAGCAAAAGCTATGCACACAAGCAAAGCAAAACAAGGAATTGATTCACTGCTTTCCATGGACAGGCAGGTGTTCAGCCATGCCCAGGAGAGCAGGGCCCCATCACATGGAACAAGTTGGGAATACAAACACCATCACTCCAAATGTCCCCCTCTTCCTCCTTCCTCCCACCACCTTATTTACTGCCCATGATGTCATGTGGGCTGGAATATCCCTCTGGTCAGTTGGGGTCACCTGTCCTGGCTCTGTCTTGTCTCAAGCACCCTCATACTCCTTGCCAGTGTGGCAGTATGGAAAGCAGAAAAGGTCTTGGCTCTGTGTAAGGCCTGCTCAACAATAACAAAAATACCACAAAATTATCAACCCTGTGCTCAGCACAAATCCAAAGTAGCCACATACCAGCCACTGTGAAGAAAATGAACTCTACCCCAGCACAAAAACTTATTAAGTAAAATTGAGTTTGATTAGGATTTTAGTAAATGTATAAACTATGTAAATAATATTAGACAGATTTGTAATGAGCACCCTTCTCCAGTTCCATAACATATAAGGTAACCTGAATTTTTGTTGTTTTAATTTGAAAAAAGGAAATTAAAAGCCTCTGTATCATATCACATGTTCTTTTCTAACCTCTCCTTAAGCAACAGCGAGCAAAACAAGAGATAAATATCTGAAGAGTTACAGGCTTGTAAGAAAAAAATATTTTAAAGCCATATAAATCAGATACTTCAAAAGTTCTTTTCTCTATGAAAAACTTCAAGTGAATTATAAACTTGAACAAAAATGAAGTACAAATCAACTCCCTTTCTCCCCAGAAAGAACTTTAAAAGAACATGACTAAGATTTTCTCATTAGGAGATAAATATCTGAAAAATCAGCTCTTTTAACTTGGAACTAATGATACCAGGATACACTCATGTTAAAGTAGTATGGCACTAAAAATACCAGCTTCTTTAAATGATGGATTTTTGAATCTCTTGTAGAAAAGAATCTCACAGCAACATTCTTTTCAGGCCTGGGCACCTTTTAAGTGGATGTGTATTAAGGACTTTGGTTATTATTGTCTACAGTTTTTTAGCATTTATAACAAGAGTAAGCATTTATAACAAGGAGATATTTTCAGGATTTTAAAGTGAGTATTCTGGACAGTAGATCATCTCGCTGCAGAATTGCAATGGGTTTTGGTAAGCAAATTCACTGCTGTTCAGTTCTGAAGAAACAATGTCTCTCTGATACCCAAAGCAAAAATATTTACTTTTGGGGAAGAATAAGACTCATAAGAAGTATAGTTCCACTCTCAGCTAAAAGATTTATTGCTATCTGACGTCTTTGATCTTCAGCATGGAAAGTAGAGCTGGCAACTGCTTTTTCTCATTCTCTCTCTTCCAACAGTGCTGATCTTATCCAAAATATTTAATTCAATTGCAACAGAATAATTAATTAAAGTTGCAGGAAATATTATTTTCATAGGTCTGAATGGGAAGCTCAGAGAGTTGAGTGGTTCCCTAAACTGACTCATAAGAATGAAAAAAATGAAATGTGGTGCTTGTTATTGAGAAAAGCAAGCAAAGAATCTGAAAGCTCAACAAAAATATCCTTCATTCTTGTGTGTAAAACACAGTATCACCCAGACAAGGGCCACGTTCTACCTCCATGAATTAAGTACAATAACTCAGTCACATAATTATGTTCAGTAATCCCCTCTTGTCTGTTGACAACAATACACTACTGAATACTTGAAAATAAAAGATGACTTGAGAAACTGAGATAGCTTCTAATACTGAATTGCAATTGTACATTACCTGTGGTATAGATGCAGGCAGTATGGAAGACAGGAGACCTTACAGCACCTTCCAGTACCTGAAGAGAGCCTGCAAGGGAGTCCCTCCCTGGAGAGGGACTTTTTACAAGGGCATGTAGTAATGACACTTTTTCCAAGTTGGGGGATGGCTTTAAAGTGCAAGAGAACAGGTTTAGTTCAGGTATTGGGAAGAAAATGCTTCCTGTGAGGATGGTGAGGCACTGGCACAGGTTGTCCAGAAAAGCTTGTCCAGGATGCTCCATCCCTGGAAGTGTTCAAGGCCAGGCTGGGTGTGGCTCTGAATCTGGTTTAGTGTAAGGTCTCCCTGCCCATGGCAGGGGTTGGAACAAGATGATCCTTAAGGTTCCTTCCAACCCAAGCCATTCTGACTGTAACTACTATTGCATATAAGTGTGTACTAGCATGATTGTTTTGGTACCATACATAGGCAGATCGCTAAAAACAACTGAGAAACTATCAAATCCAATCTTCCTTTCAGCAGAGTAAAAATATCAAAGTATTTAAAGGCAGAATGATCTCACGTAACAAGATTTGTAAAATTTATAAATTCAGGTGTGAATGCTTCAGAATTATAATGTAAGTTTTGACAAAGTGTTTTGATTTGATGCTTTTACATTTTTGCTGTAAGACATGATTAACTCTCAACCTACCTACATCTACTAGCATTTTGCGGTAAAAATAGCAGTGCTTAGCCACTTCCTGAGGTGCAAAAACAATTCTACAATTCCTAAATGTGGGGGGAGATTCTTTTCCTCCAGTTAAAACAAAGAAATCATTGAAATAAGGAGCAGCCTTTAAAAATTCTTGACTGGCAGCTCTTAAAATTGCCCTCTCCTCCCCTCCCCCCTCAGTATTAATAAAATATTATTTTCCAAAAATCAACTAGATTTTGCAGTGAGTATTAAATGCAATATTTTGAAAAGAAATACCTTATTCTAGATGTTCAGCATTAATGTGTACATATAATTGATGCATTTGAGTTTGATCCATGCTGTGACAGGCTTTGACAGCCAAAAATTACAGAATTAGCAGTGCAACAATAGGGCTTATGACAAAAAAGAGAAGTATCAGTAGAGGATTGTATTGTATCACACACAGAAATAAAAGAAAGCATATGGTCCATTTCCATACCTGGTTTTACTTCACCTAACTTAAATTTCCTCCAGGTCCATTGAGGTATTGAAATTTGTAGAAGCTTGAGGATTTATTGCAAAGAAATTAATTGCCTCTGTTTGCAGCTTACCATGAAGCAGCCACATAAAATGGAGACAGACATCATTGCAGAGTAGCCTGTCTTGTTTCTTTCAGGTACCTGGAAGAATCTACCTATGTAACTGTCAAGCTCGTGACTTTGAAACTAAGGAAACAGAAAAAATGAGGACAGAGGCAACAAATAAACATTGCCTGAACACGGTAGCCAAAGAAGAAAATGTAAATTGTGCCAATCGTTTGCTATGTACATTGACACAAAATTCCAGGTATTGCAGCCAGGAAAATAAAGGCATTTAAAAAAAAAATTAAAAATTAGCTGTAATCTGATTTCTTGATCTGTTCAGTGAGTCCTCCTTCTCTATAAACCTTTTAATTTATCAGTAAATAAGAGACATACAAAACCAAGTGTGGGAGTTGCCAAACTTCAAGCTTGTATAGTGCAATAAAGGACTAGACAGAGACTAATAAAAACATTTTACAAGAAAGAATGCTTGTTATCACCTGCACAGAATGGCAGTGTGTCTTTGTAGATAAGAGGATTCTTTGTTAAGGAAATAGACCATTTAGATTTAAATAGCATAGTCTGTTGTAATAAAACCAAAATTGAAACACCAAAAACCCTCGAGTATGAAGACAACAAATCATATGGCAGCCATGCCAAAATTCTTGTTGTATCCAGACAGATTTGTAATTACACAACAAATATATGGAAAGTAGTTTCATATTTATTAATCTGTGTATTAATTACATTAATAAGAATAATAGAAATTAAAACACCTGTACCTTGAAAATAGGAGCTTTTCACTGTTCTTCCAATTATGCTGGTGGCCGTAACAAAACGCAACAACCTGACCTATGGAGAATGCAGTCCTGCATGTCATTTCTCCACTGGACTCCTGGGACAAGACAGGAGAGAACTGTGCTGTAAACTCAGGGAAAACACCAGTAGTGGGAGACCTGGCAGAACAAGCTTCCCCTTCCCAAGAGATCCAAGTGTAGCTTTGCTAATTGCAGCCATGACATGACTGTGCATACACAAAAACATACCTGAATGGAAACCCACTTTTTCCAGCCAGGAACACACAAATGTTGCAGTGGGGCGTCTGGAATCATTACCAATGCTGGAATTTTCCTGACTGCAGCAAATCTTTGTCCTACCTACAAAGAGGGCCTTCACATTACCTGATACACTACTTGGCTAGGCTTTCACTGTGCATTTGTCCCACATGAATTAACGTGGTCCTTTCCTGAGTAACTGCAGGGCTAATCAGACTGTGAGTGGGAGACTAAAACACAGGCTGCGTCTGCAGACACAAAGGTTAAAGCTGCCCAGCACTACTTGCTACAAGATAAGGAAGATATCTTGCTACAAGCTATCTGTGGTTTGCTGTGAAAGCAAGGGAAGAAGCCTCCTCCCAGACCAGGATGCTAAAGCTCACTGCTTTTTCTGTCTCCCATAAGCCATCAGCAAGATGCCTTTTGCAGAATGGAATAATCTGGCATAACTTTTCCCCCACATTCACAGCGGAAACGTAATCTACTACATCAGTCTCTTCCAGCTTGTTCTATGTCCTTTCACTATAGATGTCTGATATATAAAAAGAGTCATGGCTTTCCTCCTAGATACAGAGTATGTTCTCCTTCAGTGGCTATCGTTTCACTCTTCTTTTCTGTACTGGAGAGCTGTCCTTTCTCTGTATCTTGGTGTTCCAACTGTCCAGATTACAACATGCCATGTTTTTGCATGGTTTTGTTGCAGTAGTTCAAAGCTCGTATGAAAACAAACTGATTCTGGGTTGATTTTCTGTATGAAAAACCAAAATTACCGTACAGACAATGCACTCCTTGTGTTATCTTCAACACTGCTTTCAAAATAGGATGCGTCAGCAAAATTCTGTCTAGCACCTCCTCGTATGCACAGATGGCATGAGAACTGTAGTGATAGAGCTTTCTTTCTTTCTCACTTTCTTAGCCTTGAATTTTCATCCTTGATTTGTCATATTCATGTATTTTGAATTTTTATTCCATCAGATTGTGTTTGTGTTGTTTGCACAGCCATTTCTTTATTAGACCTATAAAAATACCTGTCTTACGTTCCTTGCTATGGTGATTTTCTCTCTATAATTATTTTTAGCTTGTCATGACCCCCAAGCTTTCCTTAAGGAAGATAGATGAGTCCTTTTCTCAGGGTGTGTGTTTCACTGTCTCAGCTGTGAATAGACGGATATTTGTCTACCTGAGTGGAAGTACTTGACCTGGTAAAAACCATCAATCCACACTAAATTGTGCCTAAGCAACACCAAGTGATGGAAAGCTATCTCGCCTCCTATCTTCTCTGTGATCACCTCTGACTTCAGATAAATCTTCCTTGCTTCTTAGGAAATTTTCCTACACATTTCTTTGAGAAGGGCCTGACATGAAAATCTTTGCTTAAGAATCAGTCTTGGTTTCTTCCCTCAATCCTGCAAAGTTTGAGAAAACTTTGAGAAAACTGAGATGAGCAATGTCCTTTCAGCCTGACCACCTTTTTCAGGCCCACAACCACATACTCTTCAAGGACTTATAGCTCCTACTTCCCAAATGTCAAGCTTTATCTAGGGACACAGTTTGAAAAAGGCTGACAGGGAGCCAGAAAAAGCACACAGGTCTGTATTTGAGGGATTGATTCATAACCTAATGAGTCACTCATAAGTAAAACATCTGTAATAATTTATAAAGTTCCTGTACTCCAGCTTAGACATAGTAAACAGGTCACTGGAGAGATGACACCTTCCTGAACTTTGGCCTATATACATCACCTCCAATTGTGCTCAAGACATTAAGGAAAAACAACTGCATGAAAACACATGGCTCCCCAGTGACCAGACCCCTGCCAGAGCAGATCTGCCTCAGGAATCAGTCACACAGAGTGCCTTGAACACCACTTCTGCTTCAGAAGCGTGTCTTTGCCTTGAGCAGACCATCTAATTTTTCCAACACCACTTAGATAAGGCATGTGGCTGCAACTAAAACCCTCAGGAGTGCAGAAAAAAAAAAAAAAACCCAAAACAAACCTCTTCAAATTTCTTCTAAATCTCTTCACTTCCCGATCAAATATGAATCTTCGGAGCTCAGTCACCATGTGTAAGTATTGTCATAACCCAGGGCTGTATTAACCTCTAAATGAGAAATTCAAACCAATTCAGATCTATAAATATTAGAACTTCTCATAAGTTTTACATTTATCCCAGGGTGTAGCTGCCTTAATAATAATGTTTAACAGATGGACACTGAAGGAAACATGTTGGTATATATTGAAGCTAACGAGCTTCAAAGTGACATCACTGGTCGTTTGATTTGACTCTGTTTTTACCTCTATCTTTTTGGTTTTCCTAAGGGCTGTTGTAAACAAAGAATTCTTTAAAGCATAGATCTAAGAATTCCAACCAGAACAGCTTTCTGTCTTTTTATAGTTAAGATAGGGATAACATGATCCTTTCACCCCAGATAACACTGAATGATCTCTAGTCTTCTCCCTTCTTCCTTTTCCACCTAAGCAATTTCATTAAAGGAATTATATCTAGCTTGAGTTCAGATATTTTCCAGGATGGTATCATAGACCAATACAGAGGTCTACTTCTCTAAGTTACCCCATGATTCTTGCAATCACAACTTATTTCAAACTGAAAATTATACAGAAGAAATAGAGCATTACAGTTTGCTGTATTTTACTGTACAATTTAGAACTGCGTTGTGTGTGAAAAACTAGGAGAGGTTCTGAACATTAAGGATACTGGAGTCACAGTCTATATCAATAGAGACGTTTTATTCTGCAAACTTCAAGGACACAATTGAGATGTTTCACCCTGTAAATCTGGATGCGTAAGGGGCCAAAGCAAAAGCAAAATAACCACCTGTGAAGTATTCTGTGTGCAGGGGTGCACAAGTAAGGGAGCTCATGTCAAGAATGATCTCTGAGAATTCTTCTCCCCTCATCCACAATAATGGTAGGACTTCAAGGAGGGGGAGGCCCACTGCTGGATAAAATTTCTCAGTAAGGTCTCCAAGGTTGTACAAAAGGCAAGAAAACTTTGAGAAGTTGCAGAGAAAAAGAACCTTTTCAAATGAGCTAAACCAAACCAACTCCCTTCAGCTTTCCAAGTGGTTTTCTGACATGGAGTAGGAAACGGAGCTGTGGGGAGAGAGGGAGGACTGAGTGCCAATGACTCAGCACACATGATAGTAGAAAGAATTTTGCATTAGCTAAAACAGAGGGGTGAAGTAAGCAAGTGAGCAAGATGAGTGCTGGAATTGTCTTTCTCCATACTACACCACTAAATACACACAAAATGCAACTCAGAAATACCAAGATAATTACTCCCAATAGAGAAGATCCACTGGATGAAAAAAAAACCCAATTCAACTTCCAAAAATGAGTGGCATGATGTGAAAAACAGTGATACCTAAACATTTATCAGTTGAACATCATATTAAATACATTTCTTTAACTTCAGCCAGGTTTCAAATGGTCTAAAGAAAACATCCGTTTTTAATTTGAAGGGTATCACATACACTGCCTTTAGCATAAATGATTTCTTTTAAAAACAATTTAAAAGTATTTTCAGCTGCTGAATGCAACGTCTTTGGAAGAGGAAACAACAAAACACATCTGGCTACATGAAACTGCAAAAATGTGGCTCCAGCAACACATCATTATGAAGGAAGAAATCATCAAGCGCCTCAAACATGTAATATTGTTTTTGTGCTAGAACTCAAAGACTAGCAGAATGATGAACAGAGACAGGTTACTGTCCTGGAACGTTTCTTAAAATGTCTTACCTGCTTGTACAGTTACACTGAGATTATCTGTATGCAAGCTCTTGGGTAAATTTTACCATACAAGTTTCCCTGGTATTGTACTTCAAGCCCCCTGCAACCGCAGCAACAGTAAAGGCAGCAAAGCATCCACCTCTCCTTCTCAAGCATCCTCTTAATTGAAGAACCAGAAGAGCTGGACTTCAGGAGAGAGGCTGTGAGCATACTGCACATACTGACAACACAGCCTGAAGAAGTTAAAAAAAGAAATGCTGCAATGTTTCTGTTTGCAATATTCTCTTCTCCTTCTTGAAGTTCACAGAATCACAGAATTGTTTGGGTTGAAAGGGACCTCTGAAGACCTCCTAGTCCAACGCCCCTGCCAAGGCAGGGTCACCTAGAGCAGGTTACACAGGAATGTGTCCAGGGGCGTTTTGAGTGTGTCCAGGGGCGTTTTGAGTGTCTCCAGCGAGGGAGAAGTTCAATACTGTTCAGAGGGTTTTGAGAAAGGGCCATGCTTACCTGCTCTACCAGCAATGATACCAGGCTTAGGAGGCTGCACGCCTGCCATCACATGAGCCTCAGCACAGGGAGCCTTTGCAAGAGATGGAAATTAGCAATTCGACAGTATTACTGAAGAGACCAACACCCCATGGACCTTCCATATCTGGATAGATGGAAATGAGGATCTCTGTAAGGGCTCAGGTCTCCCAATACAAAAATTTAAAGTCTTCTGTCATCTAGCGTGGGAAAGAGTTATCTTTGCAGAAAAAGCATAGGTAAAGCAGTTTCCTGAACAAAGGTAAGAAAAAGGTAACTCACTTTCAGGAAGAATTGTCCAGAGAGATCCAGCAACTGAATCTCACTGACCCTTCTGTTAACAGCAACAAAAAAACTCTCTTCATGGAAGGAGATGTAGGTCAGAGAGTCCCAGCCACAGGAGGGCAATAATGAAAGAAAGCACAGCTTGATTCCACTCTTTGTAAACACGCAAGAATTAGACAGCAACTGTGGTATCACAGAATTCTTGCCATTCTTTACCCCATTCCTGTACTAATTAAGAGTTTGAACAGTGGGACTACACACACGTGTTTCCCATGCCCATAGCATAGAAGGGAATAGGAAAATTGATTGAATGCAAATTAGTATCCAGGGATGTCCAGAGCAATAGGTAAGCTATTACAACAGAGTCAACTTGGAATTAATCACCAACTCTCATTTTACAACATCTTTTCTTAAGACTGTTACTTATTGCCTTTGTTTTCTAGATTTTTAGATATTTAATTTAATCCCACAAAAACACAGACATTTTCTAGTCCCTATGGGTAGATGACCAATGTCAAGAATCAAAACAGTGACGGCCAGTTCTGGATGCACAAGCTTCTATTGCCCAAGCTACAAGAGCCAGGCAAGCAATATCAGCAACCTCACTGGGCCACAAATCTTCAAGAAAAACAAGTAACTGTATGTCCCTGTTAGCAGGTAACACAGAGCCACCAGAAGATAAGGATAGATCAGAACAGCCAACACTAAGGACCCCTACATCTTCAGAGGCACAGATGTACCCTCTGCAAGCAGCTGCCCCAATGCCAGTCTCACCAGCTGCTGGTACTGGAGCTGCACTCCCACTGGAGCACTGGAGCTCCAGTCCCACTGGAACACTGGACCTGCAGTCTTACTGGAGCTGCAGTCCCACTCCAGCCACTGGTGCCTGGACCCACACTCTGGCCAGCAGCACTATGGACACATGGGCACCCGTGACCTATGGTCACACTCTGACTGCTGACACTTGGATCTGCTCACTCTGGTCTTTCCCATCACTTCACCACAGACTCACAGGACCTCCTCGCTGTGGTGTAACCCCAGCTGCTCTGCTCCGACATCCCTGCATCCCCAGAAATGAGTCCCTCAGGCAGGAAGAGATTTAAAAATAAAGGAAGAGGCTGTGCTGGGCACAGACAGACTGGCACACTGACTGGTCTGCTATTTATATATGACCCACACTTTTTGTCTCCTTATTCCTCTATTTTCCCATGCTCACTCCTCTCCAGGTCACCTAAACCTCTCCCTTTGCCTGTCCTTTTTTCCTTCAGTATGCATCCCATAAGTCCTGCAGCCTGCTTGGATTTAAAGGCATATTCCTGACTCCTTCAACCCTCATTCAAAAACATACATAAATATATTTGATATTATATAAAACTGAGTATCATGTCCTCAATTCTTCAAATGCTTACACAGATTTTCTGCTACTGGCAGGTGGGAGAACTCTTCTCATTTTCCTAATTGAGATAATTAGAAACACAACTTGAGGATGTTGACTTCATCTCCAGTGAAAACTCTTAATACCAATAAACACTGCAATCTTGCATAGGAACATATGAGTATGGTTTGCTCTGGCTTTATTTTTCTTTCTTCTCAAAAGAGAGGCAATGATTTCAGGTACCATTTCACCTCAGAGACTGCAGATTTATATCTTATTTTCAAGAAACTCTGAGGAAGACTTAAGGGTGTGGGTTTCTCAAGCAGTACTGGATTTTATTTGCAGCCCAGGCAAGTTGACAAAGGAAATTCTGTGCCAACATTTTTTTCCAACCTAGAAGACTTGGGAACAACTCCAGCCACTCTAAGATAGAACTACGAGACTCAAAACCCCAGCAGCCCATCATGTCAGTAAGGGGTTTTGCAGTGTGAGGTTCCAGTATCCCTTCATCAGCAAAACAATGAACAGTTTTAGTTCCAGTTAAAACATTATGGCACGGCTGGATACATAAAAAACTAGCTAGTAAGAGCACTGAGTGAGAGATTTGGAATTTCTGATTTCCTATTTAAAAGGAATCTATTTTCTGCCAGGACCACTCTTACGCTATACTACCATTACTGGGTAAATCACTGTATAGCAGTTAGTAATGTCACAAAAATTGATAGAAGGAAAATTGCAGCACTTACTTGGTGCTGCACAGAAGTGGTTTGTTTATACACTCCAGCTATGCTGCACCTACAGAAAATATTGCTTGGTTGCAGTGGGTATTAAAAAGAATCTCTTTCAACAATCCCACACTTTAAAAATTAAAAAATAATTATGCTGAGCAAAGCAGCCAGCCGAAAATCTGCCACTCATTATGCTGACTTACAATCCAAAAGAGCATGCAGATCTTCCAAATTCAGTGTCTCCTCTAAAATGATCCTAAAACATCCTCACAATTAAGTTACTTTTGGTAATTGTTTACTGCTTATGTATTTTCAGTTGCTAGGCTCAGACCCTTCAAAGCATGAAACAGAGAAAATTACTTCATGAAAACTAAGTTTGGTAGACAGCAACATTGCTATGCTAGTTCCAGGCCACACACTTCCTCTACTAGTAAATGCAGTAGAGGGATTCAGGATTTTCCTGAGTTTGGGTTGCTTGTAGGGGTAGCAAAAGCTTTCCTTTCGTCACTAATGGGAGAGGGACTTGTTCTCACCCAAATAATCATAGCTCCTGTAAAAGCATTTGAAAGGAAATGCAGTACTTTGACATTGCCATGGCCTTTCTCTGGACACCTTATGGCTTCCCATTGTGGATAAAGTTTGCTGGAAGAAGTAATTT
This sequence comes from Trochalopteron elliotii, assembly GCA_024734555.1. NCBI lineage: Eukaryota > Metazoa > Chordata > Aves > Passeriformes > Leiothrichidae > Trochalopteron > Trochalopteron elliotii. The sequence continues at coordinate 10,259,318 of JANPWX010000049.1, forward strand.
TTGGTCATTCTGTCTGAGCCAAAACTGAAGGATGAACCTAAACTTATGTGAGGGCAAGATGTCCTATTTTTGTTGTGTCTAAAAATCACCACCTTCCTTCAGAAATGCAACACCAGCCTGAAACTGAGTTTTGCACAGAAACAACCCACTCCAACACAAGCTGATTTTACTTTCAGTTCTGAAATGCAGTGAGGTGCTGAGCTGCTTAAACAGACTAAAATAGACTAAATGTTATTTCTATGCAAACAAATGTGGAGAGGGAACAATTTGTCATTACTAATTTTGTTCAGGAGATGAGAGACACCAGCAATGTTCTTATACCAATATTACTGTAGGAGGCAAGGAAGAGCAGGCACTTCATCATTCTGTATGTTGCAGAGATGAGGTGGATTGCCTTGGCAGTAGCAAATCCTTTTAGCATTTTTGTACTAGAAAAAACCCCTTCTGAGGAAAGGAATTCACAGTAAACCCATATTCCAGCAGGTAGGAGCATCACACACACAACCATATCTATCTGCAAGTTCTTGTTCTGAAAGACAACTCATGCATTTTGAAAAAAGTTATTTATTTTCACTGCTTTAATCTCTCTACTGTAGTGTTAGCACTTAACATAAGCATCCACTCCTCTACTGTCCTATTTACAATCCATTGAAATGTATACTCTACAAATACAATACATATTTTCAGAAATGTAAGGGAAATGCACAATTTGGTAAGGTTTAAAAAAGTGACACTCATCTGTACAGGATCCTCAAATCATCCAAAAAGTAAAATTTACAAGGCAGTATCCACACAGCTATGTAAGGGCAGGTGCTACAGTGACAAAGCAGCAAACTTGCTAATACAATAAAATACAGAAAACAAAGTGTTTTGGGGCACCAGATAATACACTTAGTACCACTGAAGTTGTAAATTTAGTAATACCCATATTTCTAGAAACATGTAACTGCAAACCTGGAGAACATTCTGAAAAATATTAAACATTATATACACATGAGGTAAATGTACCTTGGTCTTTTAAGAGGTAATTTGAGTTTAAAGCAACAGATATGGTGAGGGGTTTTTTTGTTTGCTTGTCTTTTAAACACAAAATGATTAACACCTTGCAATTATTTCAATGGCACAATATAAACAAAGAACTCTAACTAAAAGGTGAATTTCATGGCAATCACACTCAGAGCCATTACTGAAAAAATAAAATAGCCTCTTACTTCATTTGACACCTTCATGTCCCCATACAGTCAATCCCAACGTCTTTACTTATATACAAAGTCTTTCTTAGGATTTCAAGCAGAACCACTGGAGGGTGACAGTGTGCCATACTTGGAGAGTCTGCTTGAGAAACATCCCAGAATTCCAGCTTTTAAGGTTGGAAGGTCCCTGAAGAATTCCAGCATTTCAAAAATGACATCAGACCACTTCCAATACTCCTTGTTCTCCTCATCCATATCCATCTGGTCACAAGTCTGTAAACCAAACTGAGGCTTCAATGCTACTAAAATGTAAAGTTGATTAAATCCACAAAACTTAAGTGAATGTATAATGCATGTAATATTTACAATAAACATTTGCATCAGTATTAATCAGAAACTGTTTTGGTATATACTTGAAATGATACAAAATTAATATTTTGAATGCTAAAATATTTTGGTCCCCCTGGATTTCCAAGAGCAGATCTGGTGATATTACAATCTTAATTTAAAAAATACTTATGTGTACCTGTGTCCATATATATAAGATATGATCTTACACAGGTAACATTTAAAGTTACATAATATATACAGACACAGCCTTTGTAAAAGGTGTTCAGTTCATATAATGGAAAAGAAGAACAAAGCTTGAAGTTGTGGTGTCAGAAGTGAGGATACATATAGCTCTACTCAGAATTTTCCTGTTCTGCAACCCAATAGGAATGATAAGGTTGTTCTAAAATACTGTTCCTTATGTCATACACTGTGTCAAGCATCCTTCTGTGCTTTGGTTTTGCAAGCTTGTATTACAAAGCTAGATTTTGAACAGAGTAAGAACAGTTGCTAGCAATTCAGGAGAATGAAGATTTGCAGGTGGTTGAGATAAAATAACAGTTACCTTGTTGACAGAATCATCTGCGAGCCACAATGCTGTTCAGCTGCTGTACATCCTCTTTAAAATGCAACAGAACTGTTCTGTATATTTTAGGAAATTAAATGTTATGCTGATAAGGTTTTGTGGGTGCTAAAAAAGCCGCTAAAAAGCCACTAAAAATTATTTGATGAAGTATACTGCAAGCTCTCCTGCTACCGCCAAAATTACTAGAGAGATCTGAGGCAATCCAGTAGCCTGATATTTCTGAAGTAGGAGCTGTACCATTTGTTTCTATGGTAAGGACCCCAGGACACCTATGAAAACTTGAAATGTAGCAAAGTAGGAAGTCTTTGAAATTAGCATGGAGAGGCTGACCTATTTTCATGATGACCTGTTTTAAGTATCTGCACGGATACACAGGACTTGCTACAGAGGCTGCCAAGGAGATGGGCTTGGGAGTTACATTGTATTCAAACATGGTTTTTTTGAACAGTCAATTGAAAAACTCAGTAGTGCACAACTGTCCGCATGCACAAAGGGTATTTATTTAAAATACCTACATGAAGTAATTTTTAATCCAGCTTTGATTGATGGAGGCCTGAAGCACATAAGCCTGACTTGTCAGATAATGCCAACCAAACACAAGTGTGACAGCTGTACGTATGTTTAAACCTAATTGTTTTCTAAGAACTCCTCTTATTTTCCCTTTTCTCCTGGATACTGTCTTCCAGGATGAATAAACTCATCCATTTTATTGTTAACAAAAGCATTCCATTATTTGCAGTTTGACCTCGGAGGATCTGTAACTCTGACACCATTTAAACTTATCTCCAAGCAAGCAGTAAGAATACAGAAATAAACAAAAATTAAGTGTTAAGGCTTTTCTTGGGTAAGGCTCGTGTCACCTATGTAGCCTCTACTTCCTGGACCTCATTCCTCTTCCTGCTTTAGCTGCCACACACGACAGACCATGGCACAGAACCTCGATTGTGCTGCTGCCAGCAACCACCCTGCCACTGCCACCATCTTGATAACAAGCTCCCAGCGGGCTCTGTGCGGAGGGGTGAAAAGGCAGCTAAGTTAAAGGTTGCCACGTGTGTTGTGTAATGGGATGCGTACTGCGTTCTGAAGAGTGGCAGGTTAGGCAGCATATTAATTACCAGGCATATTTACATACTGAAATCCTATTGTTTTGGACATTAATGAAACCAAAGGTCAACCAGACTCTTCCTAAGATTGCAATTAAAAAAATATCCCGGTAACAGCAAGTTTTCGTTGTACATTTGGGCAGGAAGCAATTTGATTTCTAAACAGGTTTGTAAAAATATTATGATACTCATAAAAACTCAGGGAAATCTTGACTAAAGCCATGCATATTCTCTTCTGTGTTCTTATGACAACACAAGTCACCATAAGCTTTGTTCTTCTAACAATGAAGAGGATTGCTGGAATCCCCTGTTATTTGTATCCAAAGACCTGCAGCTCACCACCTTCTCTAGCTCACCACTTTGTGTATGAGGCACACACAACATACATGCACATAAAATTTATAAGCAGCTTTGAACTGTCTAGTACAAAAGCCCAAATAACTTTTCTCTAATGACAGGTGCATTTAATCCTTGTGTAATTGCAAATATTGTTCTTTGAGCCTTAAGACTCAGCAGAACTGCACAGAAAATATGCTTTGCATACTTATTTAATGAAGCAAAATCTCCCTTAAAATTTTACTTTTCTTGCTACTTTTCTGAAGTAGATAGGTACTTCAAGCATTTTAGAAGTACCACTTGATAAAAAAATCTACATAATTATGACTCGTAACTTGACAATTACAAAATATGACAGTGAATTTACTAGCATACACTATTTAAAACTCCTACAGTGGTTTCAAGAGTCAGATTTTGTAAAATTGAAGATATTCTATCAGTTATGTACTTACTGTTGCAGTGAGTGAGATTCAGATCTCAGCTAGGCAAAGGAACAACTTTTAACTTGTATTTTTGAAACCAAAAGTACCATAGGCTTTGTACATCCCTACTATTTTGCATTAAAAGACTCAAAAGTGGCACTTACTGGTGTAATACAATCTGTTTTGAAGGCAATGTAATGTTCTGAAAAAGTGGAAAAAACCCAGTAATCATGTAAAAAGTCATGTTGCATAAGTTATGTTCCCACAACTGAATGAGGTCAATTTGTAAGTCAAGGTAAGTGTCCAAAAGATGCACTACTTTAATAGCTAGCAAGGTATACTCCAATAGTACATTACAATCTGAATCAAGGAATCGAGACAGTGGTTCAGAGTAGTCAATGTACCAGGCAGGAATAAAGTTGCTTTAAGAGCCATCAATGCACTGTAGAACAATATAGCGAACCAGTTTCATTTCAGAAATGACCTCCTACTTTTAGCACAGTTAACTAGCAAAGACCAGCTAACAACTTCCCAAACAAAAAATTATAGATCAATGACACTAGAGTACATGATGTTTTGTAAGTAACCTGGGAAAGAGGTTCATAGTGCACAGAAAGACCCAACACAACTGTTTAGCACATCCACAAAAATCCTATTAAGTGACGTTCCTATGAAGTACTAAAAGGCAGCAATATCCTTCTGTTCCCCCAGTGAGGTAGAACAATTAACCTTCTTAACACGCCACTCTGGTGCAGATAGGGATTTTTACAGTGTTCTTTGATAGCAAATCCAGGATTACATCTTGATCCCCTCCTGTTGACTAAGTTGTGATAATGTTTTCTTAATGCGCAAAGCTGTCAGCCGAGCGGCTCCGTTGGCATACCAGCATTCCCGCATAATTTTTGCCATCACTCGTAATGCCTGCAAAGGAAACACAAGTCATTGTGTGTACTGCTGTTCCAGTGTAGCTCATGTAACTGCTGCTTTGCCTTAGCCTCTTCAGGCATTTTTAAAGTCCACTGCTAGTACTACAGCTGCATGGGAGAGTGTGGTGTTTAAAAAAAAAAAATCTTACTTTATTTACAGAAAAGTAAAATCTAAACACTGTAGAGCAAACCTGATATTTTTCAGTACACTTTTGGCCCATGAAAAAAGTATTTTAAAGAAAAATCATAGTTCCTCTATACCTGTTTTCTGAATCTTCACATCAGACAAAAATACACTCTTTCAATTTTATTTGCAGTTAAGGAGTTACTTCAAGGGATAGCAATTAAATTCATGAGCTGTCTTCCTCAAATTGAAGCTCTGCAAGAATTCTAAAAGTTTCTGAAGTCTTTTTACCCTTCAAACAGCCATTCTTTGAAATCTGAGCATTTCTATGTGCTATTTGTAACAAAGCAAATTAAAAAATGGCAGATAAAGTACCAGCTCTACATTCCAAAATAACATGAAAGCTGTATTACATTAGTCATTTCAGTCCTGGTAACCTCCTGTCTCAGAGTTTGTTGGTGCATTCCTTCCTGTGCACTCTTGCCCAACTCTTATCTCAGCCATGCACTCATTCCACACAAGCCACAACCCAGGTTCCCTCCTCTGTCCAAAGCACCTCATCCTTATCAGTGCCTCAGTGCTCCTGCAGCCCACTGCAGCTGTTCCCCCGAGCTGTGAGTCAGAATGCTCTGGCTGCAGCCCTTGCTGGGCTCCCAGAGCAATGCTGTGTTTGGGTCAACTGTCCCAACTCTGCTCCCTCTCCTGCTCTTGTCCACTCCCAAACTACTTGAGAAATGGAGAATGCCTTGAAGCTGTGCAAGCACTGTTCAGCAACAGCTAAACCATCAGTGTGCTATCAGACTGTTTTGTCACAAATCCAAAGCACAGCATCATGCACCTCACTATGAAGGGCGTTGACTCGATCCCAGCCAGAGTACAATTTATTTGCAATGATGCTTCCTGCATAATGTAATTCAGACTAGCTCTAATTTATATTAGCATCATCTATGCTTCACAGGAAGGGATCCTAGAATCTTCCATGTAGAGTTAGCTATTAACTTGTATGAAATTACATTTAAATACTTATATATAACCAAGGAACAACGCTTTTAATAAAACCATAATGATTAGAATGAAATTAATTAAGTTCTCCTAAAAGCAGCTCTTCTTCCTTCAACAATAAGCATGATTTTTAAGCCAATGAAATCACTAAAAGCTTTAGTGTCCATTAAAGCAGCTTTAGCAAGGTTAGTTAATACCTCACAGCTCTGCCATCTGTTTGGAATATTGGGCCTTAACTTCTGTTCACACACAACTTTCCTCATTTCTTCAACAGAAGGGTCTGAAGGAACAAGGTCATAGTATGGCAACTGGTAATCTTCATGGATTCCTGCAACAGGTAAAAAATAGCTTTATTTTAGCTAACACACATTCTTCACTTTTTACTGTGCTCCTTAATCATCACCCAAAAACCAAACCAGTTTTTGGTTTTCATTTTTAAAAACCACATCACAACGACTGACAAACAAATAAAAATCCTTAACCATACCTTAGGAGTGTTTACATTAACCACGAAGGATCTAAAATTTATAAATTTGGAAGAGATATAAGCTACATCAAATCTTTCATATGCTATACTAAAAACATGCTTCTTCAGAGCACATGATTTATAACAGCATGCTTCATTTTAAATAAGTTATAGATTTATCTGAATAAATTATAGCTAGGTCTTGTGATATTTGCTCCTTGCTCACAAGAGTATTAAATTTTACCCTTTTCTTCCCTCTATGTAAATATTCAGAAAAAATAGACAAGAATATTTCCTATTTTCTTCAACAAGTGTGTTTTGTCAATCTAGAAAGAGGCTGACTAGACCAGTTATCATTTACAGGACTAACAGTTAGAAAGTCTAAGATAGGGTGGCTATAACCTTGCACTGTTTTCTGAGCAAACTGTTCTCAGAACCTGAATAAGTTACTTATAATTCCTCAATATGTCCCATTTTGTAAAGATTGCCACGTACCACCAATTGAACACCGCCGAGCTATTTCCCAAAACACTAATCCCATTGCATAGATGTCTGCTCGTTTGAATGACTCAAAATGTTTCATATTTATGGAATCATCCAGAACTTCAGGAGCCATGTACCTGTGTGAAAAAAAATTAATTTCATAAACACTTAAGAGTAGAAAAACTCAGCACTACTGATCAGCTCAAATACAAAATAATCTATTTTTGTGGAAAAAGAGACAAAGAAAAATCTCCTTCATTAAGGTTATCCAATCAGGGACAATTCAATGAAAAGGGACAAGTAAACTGAGAGAAACAAGCAGAGAAATAGGGGGAATAAGTAAAATGTGAAACAAACAACTAGAGCCATAAACCAGGAACAACTGAGACAGTGACTAAGACCAGAAGTCTCCAGTTCCTCATTGACAGGCTACTAAGAAACTCCAAGCATAACTTTAAAGAGGTGCATGCAGTCTGGACATTGTGACTGTTAATAAGTGGGAAACAAGAAGAACATGAGGACTGAGGATATTGAAGGAAGGCCTGTGCAACTACGCAATGCTCATCAAGGAATGTTCAGGAGAAAGGGAATAGAAGTGTGGCAACAGATAGAAAAGGGTAGCAAAGAGGCCAGTTGCATAAGAGCTTGCTAGTCTGCACATGCTCACCAGTGTACCCTATTTTATTAAATCCTAACTATTCTGTGCAATCTCACTCTCAAGCCCACATGCACGTGTTCTCTAAGAACTGTACGTCAGCAACTGGAGGCAGGCATGAGTCTGTTCAGATCTAGCAACTGGAGCAGCACAAGGGGTGAAGCCAACACTAGAGAGAAGGAGGGGCTCAACATCAGTAGCTGGAAGGGGAACAACAGGTCCTAGGAGCATGTCTGCAGGTGCTGAGAGCACATATCTGGAGCTACTGTGGAGGGACCACACAGTGGTCATTCTGTGAATGAATTCTGGACCAGCAACTGTAGTCTGACAGAAGGTGAAGGAAACCCTGGTGCCAACAACTGGAGCAAATGAGTGGGTCTGCTTCAGCTACTGAAATAAGACCACGGATCACAGGCTTCATGGTCACACCTTACATGCACCAGCTACAGGGGAGAAGGGGGATGAGAAGAACTGAATAAGAGTCTCTCAGCACCAGCAACAGGAGTGGGAGTCACAGGTTGTAAGGTCTGTGTGCCTGGGTGCCAGCTGCTGGACTGGGCCAGAAGGTTTGCATTCCCTCAACCCTGGTGGGGGAAACAACATAGCTGGTGTGCAGGACTGTAATTCACTTGTGTTGGGGTAAGGTTTGTTCCCTTTTTACTCTAAAGAATTTTTTTCCCCATAAGTTACTAAGGAGACTAAGCATTAGGTGCTTAAGGGTGCTTGACCACAACAAAGAGGTGACCAAAGCAGGTAAAGGACAGAGCTGGAGGCAGCTTCACTTTCCGGCTTTCTGGATTTTGGCATTCAGAGAGAGAGAACAGCTAGGCTGCTGCTTGCAGATACCTGTCTTTCCAAACCAAGACAACTAGCAACTTTCAAAGCTGGTCTAGCCAGCATCCAGGCAGGGATATTTGCCAGGGCAAGGGCCCCCGCTGGTATTTGAGGGAATCCATGCATGGTGGTGTGCATACAAATGCATCTGTTTGCTGCTGAGCATTAACCCAGCTGGGGAGTACAAAATCCATGGAGCACAGGAAAGGGCATTAGACACAGCAAGCTTTGGATAAATGGTTGAAGGGCTCATAAATGTGCATGGAGTTGTGACGCTGCAGAAGGGAGCATGTACTTTCACTAACGAAGTTCAATCCTGATCAACTGAAGAGAAGGAAGGAGACTTGGCTGTCTATAGTTATGTTTTATACAAGTTCTGACAGTGTTTTATGTGGGTGTTGAAGGCAACACATGGTGTATAGCAATCTGTATAATCAGCCCTGTCAGTACTGTATGTGTCTGTGTATGACTGGTTGGATCCCAAGGAAGAAAGCAGCAGCCACATCCATGGGCCTTGGATGAACAGAGAGTCCCAGCTCTTCGGAACACACCAGCTGGGCTCCAGAAGTCAGACAAGAGGAAGCCCCAGCTCCTGTAATCTGACAAATTATAGCAGCCACTTAAAACATCCCCTAACAAGCCTAAAGGAAGAATAAACAAGAAGTGCTGGTTAAGAAACCAGCACTGTTAAAAATTTCTTGAGAACAATGGCCTACTATCATTGTAATACCTGATTCTTCATCATACAGTCTGCAAGTCCCACCCTAAACCATGCTTTTTTAAAAATTAGTAAATCCTATGTTGATTATAAATTGATAACTGTGCTCACAAATTTGGTTTACCTACATTTCATGCAAGGAGAAAAATTTGTAACAAACTTTTCCCTAAGAATCAAGGCCTCAAAACTGGTCATGGCATCCAAGTGGTTGTTACCTTGTTTAGTGAGTAAGTCTGACACGAGAACATCAAGCAAAACGTCAGTGTGGACCTTACTGCAAGAGCTACTGACAGCAGCATCCCCACTGGCTGCTGGAAAGAATGAATGTTATTTGCTGCATCAAGTCAACATCAGTGGTAGCACTGTTCTCTCATTCTGGTAGGGCTCTAGCACCTAAATCCAGTATGTGATGTTTAGCAGAGTTCAGTGTGTTTCTCCACATTGCTACCCTGGCAGTCTTAAGCTGACAAGTCAGTGACACAGGCCAGCAGTGGCACCTGGGCTTTGAAGAGCAGTGTTGACTGGTAAAAAAGCAATGTGTGCAGATTACTGGAGTGGAATACGGTGCCAGGCAATAGCTCTACCTCTGGAACAGGCACAGAAGCCTAGACACAGTTTCCTTTAACCAATAGTGTAGTAGGAGTTTCCTTTCTAGTACCAGGGATGGTAGGCAGAATACAAGACACACTACTTAAAAGAAATTTCAGGACTATCACACCTTTCAGAGCTCCCTCAGCACTGAGGGAATTACACAGAAATTACACAGATACAAGGAAGCAAGGGCTATCAAGATGAGCAAAAAAATGCAACCAATAGCTGCATTTGTTCTGAACTACCCAAAACTTCGACTAAGTTTGCGGAGATGAGAGTTTTCCTAAGGCATACAAATTCCTCACAAGTAATAAACACAGCACAAGCAGAGGACAGCTGTCTGAAGTTGAGTGTAAGGTTTACTTTGACATTATCTATTGAACAGAAGTGGAGTATTAAGTATTGTTGCAATCTTTGAAATGGATGAGGTTGAAATTGTTCTGGTCCACCCATATCAAAAATGTTTTAATCAAAAAATGTGGTGAATGCTTTAATGCTCTCCAAGGATTCTGCATTATTGGATACTCTTATGGCATGTGCTTGACACTGTGATTATTCTTGGAGCCCTGGAGAAAGAATATTTGATCTATCTTAAGATGACATGAGAATGAAAAGAGTGATGGACCCAAAAAACCAACAAACTAGAAACCCCAACCACGGTGCAAAATGTCAGCCAGAAGCAATAAACAAGCAGTAAAGGAGATTGTCTCGACTTCTGTGACCCATCCAAAGAACAAGGCTTTTAACAGGAAAGACCATAAGAGGCCTGAATGTGGCAAAAAATCCCCTCTCCCCCCATGTGAGTTCCATTGGCAAATTGACCTCTTTTACCATGGTCCTCCATCAATGCATTTAGATTGGCTCTGGTTTCCATGACATAGAATGGTGAATGACTGCTGAGAGATTATTGCTGGAACAAAAGCAGAAAGGCAAGGAGGTCGTGCAGTGAGGTCAGCAGCTCAGCCATTTCATGGCTGTTAGACAAAAGAGAGAGAAGCATGCATCTCCTTGTCAGCCTATGTGCTGGAAATGCATTGCTTAGCAGAAGCAGTATCTTAGGTTCTAGAGAGAGCAACTCTATTACACAGAGTAACTCTGACCTTCTGAGCAAGGTCTGCAGCTCAGTATCATCCAAGAACAAAAGGATAAGTCTACAAAGAAGGATACAAAGTATGTTGAGCATGGTCTGGCCAAACTTTGGGTGCCTGCTGACCTCTTTCTCCCATCTCTTTTAGTCCAAAAAGCTCAGTACTAGTTGTCTAAATTTCTTGTACAACATATAGGGAGCTTTGTGTCATCAAACAGACCCATACACATGTTGTGTGGCGTCTCCCTTCATCAAGCCTATACTTTACAAGGTAGAATTCTGCTCATGTTTTGTTTAGGTAAACTTCAGAGAAGCAGCCATGGTTAGAATTTGCTGACAAATTTCTCTTAAAACACAACCTATTTGAACTATCAAAAGTAACAGCTAGGCCACACGTCAAAAAAAAAAAAAAAAGAAGGAGAATGAGGGTTTTTTTACTTGCCTCATTACTTGCTTAATGAAGGGAGTGAGAGAGGGATGCTATCTCCTTCTCAGTTTAAAGCTCACATTCCCTGCTTTATGTTGCAGGCTGAGCTGTGAAAGCACACAGTTCACCCCCCTGGTAAAGCTAAGCCTCTGAACAAAAAAGAAATAAAGTCAGAAAATCCAGTCAGAAAGAGGGATCCTCAGTTTGACTCAACGCCTTGATCATTCACACAAGAGTAAGTCTGCTTGCTCCCTAGACATACATTTTTACAACAATCATTAAAAATAGACTTTGTCAGATCTCCCTGAACTTGTATACAGAGCTTCCATGTGCAGAAGAGGTACCAGCAGCGGCAATCAGTGGGAGTTAAACCTGTCACTGAACAGGTAAGACTTGAACTGTACTATGAAAAATTAATCAGAGGTGCAGAGCTACTTACCTAAAAATGCACAAGGGGAAGAAGAAGGGTTGAAGCCTCTTACAAGAATGAGCAATTTTCAGAGAGGTCGAAATGACTAATGTCTTTAAAAGGGGAAACAGACTTAGCCCTCCTGTTGCCCACTGCAGCAATCAAGAGTTGCTACAGCTTTACCCTTGTGAAGAAGCATAAGGCAGATGAACAAGCAATTTAATAATGCCTATGCAGGAAAAGATCTGGTAAGTGGGATCTGCAAACACAGCTGAAAGGATGCTTTCTCCAACGACTAGACTAAAGAAAGTAACTGATTTGTACATCATTTTTCTTTGCACGTAGGTGTAGTAGAAAATTCAAAATCACACGTGGCATGTGCTCTGCACACAGCTGAATTTGCAACGACAAATTCCCAGGTAAGCCTGCTGTTTACTGGAGATGTTGAGAAGCAATAATACTCAGTACCTTATAATCTAGGAGTAGTTCAGAAAATAAATCTTATCTGATCATTTGTGTGCTATTTTTAAAATTGGCAAAGGACTAGTACAGCAGAGCTTTAGAACAAAAAAACTTCAGCAATGTAAGTGTCAGTAAAACAAAATTTCAGTACTTATTCTAAAATCTTTAGATAACTGAGCCTTAAAATAACATTTAAGGGTTTTTTCCCTTCCAAAAAGACACAGCTCAGGGGGCATCCTAGTTCACTGTAAAACCCCAATCAACACCACATCCCGCAATATCGCTTACTACAGGGATATATAAAAACAAAGTATTTTTTATATATAAACTGGAGATTGGACAACATCAACACAATTTTTTCCAACACTGCTAAGCTGTATGGGCTTGGCTGTCACACATTTCTCTGTGAGCAGTTGTCCACACCCCAGTTTGATATAGCACTGAACCTAGAGGCATCAGAAGAATGAAAAGTTGCCCACATCCAAAATGCTTGCTGTGGTTCACTGTTAGTGCTGCTATCTCTGTATGCTGCACAGCTGCATGGATTACTAAGGGAAATTTATTTATACCTTCCAGTTATTATTACCTGAAGGCTCACCAATCATAAATTACTGACAGGAAATTTTACTGCACTTGTGCTGAGTAAACAGCTCTGAATTCTTCTGAGGGCAAGAAAATTTGTATTTCCAAATTCAGAAAAAGCTTTTAAGAGAGACTATATTGACTCATCCACTGAAGACTCTATTTATGCCTTAGATGACAAAGATTACTGTTTTAACTTCTTGTATTTCTCTCAAAAATGTGATTCCAAGACAGCCCGTGAACAAGACTCTGCACCTTGTATGTTCTACCACACAGGCTTCACACTGAAAACCACAGCTTTCACTGTCACTATCTTATCCTGTCTTACACTCCTGACTGGGCAGCAAGTAACATTTCCACATAACACATGACAACAAGAAGAAAGAAAGAGCTCTGAAGTCTCTAAAATCAGTCATGAAGTCTCTTAATTGTTTTAATACATATTTGTGCCCTACAATACTTAGCGAGTTTTCAGTATTTTACACATGCCAGCACTGAATGTGCTTTTTAAGTGCCTACCATCTAACTAAAATACCAGCTGCCAAGGAAGTGCCTAAGAACTCTATCTGCCATTACATTTTCTTGCTGCTTATATTTCTATCAACACAAATTTGTATGGGACAAGAAAAACCAAAGCATTCCATTATAAAAGTTGCCTGACACATCACATAAATGATTTTACCTTTTTGTTCCCACTCTGTGGTTTGGGGCAATGTCAATTGTGTCTGTAGCTGAATCGTGCCTAACTGCCAATCCCAAGTCTGCAATGCAGCATGTTCCATTCTTTTTCACCAATATGTTTTTTGATTTTAAATCTCTGTGGGCAATCGCTGGTTTGCCTGTAAGGGAAAAAAACAGAACTTGTAAAAAATCCCCAAACCAACTGCTTCTATTCTAAGCCTAGTGCAAAATTTTGTTTGAAGTTACAGAATTCCTTCCAGCTCTGACACTTTATGTACACCAGGGTCCCACCTGAAATCATTCCTTGTAGATTGTCTGGATGTTCAGGAAAGTGCCTTTCATGTTTACTGTATTACACCACTCTTGCTCCTTTCCCTCTTCCTGCAAGTATTTATTGCACACACATGCTACTCAAACTTCGTCTCAGCTCAAAGTTAAGAAGATGCTACATGTACCATTACTTGATGCCTTTTAACAGGTGTTTTGTAGGAAGGATTGTTACATCACAATACCAGAGAAAGGAAGGCAAAAAGCCTTTTGAATTAAGAAGTTCTATTAATTTGGAAATCATCACAGAGTAGAATGAGCTACTTATGTGTCATTAGAAAAACCAAAAAAACAACCAGTATTATCCACGATACACAGAATAATTGTAAGATTACCTTGTGTGCCAACAATTTCCATGTGCAGATGAGCAAGGCCACTGGCAGTGGACAAAGCTAATTTTATCATTCCTTCCACTGTTACTGTATACCTGTTCAGGTAATCAAAGAGTGATCCATGCTCATGATAGTCTGACACTAACCACAGCTGAGTCCATGTACCATTGTCTGCAAAACAAAACTGGCATGAATACCACACATACACACACAAACAACAAATAAACAGTATGTTCCACTTTTATAAAATGCTTATGAAGTACAAATTATGGCCTGCAAGTAACCTCTGTAAATTAGACTCTTACTATTAGACTCTCAGATTCTTCTATTCCTGTAACATTTAAATGCCTCTGCAAGGGCTGGTAATACCATGGGAGTGTTTCTGAAAAGCTTAGTGAGTATTCTTGTATTTAAACTAAAACACAAACTATAGAAAGCTGATGTCACTATAATTCTGAGGTGTACATTTAGGGTGAAGTGTTCAGGGTATTAGCCAGGCCTTGCCTTTCCCTAGGTTTCCTACTAGAGACAGGGCACAGGGAACAGTGCTGAATGTATGATAGGAAATGAATCTCACCACTATCCGTCTAGCACAATACTGTCCAGGTTAACCATCAAAAGTGTTTCAAACTTTGCTCCCTATAACCTATATATATTCAAACAATTCCCATAATGGAAAGAGAACTCTGGCTTGCTACTTTTACAGAATAATCTCAACTAAGTTGTTTAAATAGGCAACCCCCCCCAAAAAAACTAGTCACATACTCCAGCCTGTATAAGACTAGTAAAAACCTACTATTGCTGCAAGAAGAGTCTTTTAGGTCCACACAAGGGATGCCTAAGTTTTTGGTTTTTTAAAAAGAAATAAGGAAATAGAAGATTTTTTTAAGAAATACCTTCAATTATTTTCTAGTTAGACCTGTTGCATCTCTTGCTACTTGGCAATAACCAAGCACAAACTCAGAACTCAGCATAGTATTAAATGTGACTTTTTCCAAAGAGAATTATGGTCTCTGAAGAATCAACCCAACAGTACTGGCTTCACTAAACCAGTCTTACAGAGCTATTAGAAACAGGTATGACTTCACAGGCACAGAAAACACGTTCTTAAATACACACAGTCAGAGAGCTCCAAAGAACTGCAGAAGTTCCAAGTAAACTAACCTTATCACATGAGAGTATTTTCTTCACTCAGTTTTATTCTACTGGATCATCAGTTATGTCCCTACATTGCCTGAAATAATCCTCTCCTGGGCATTAACATCATACACACTCATTGCTTGGTCCTGTATTTAATTTCTGCTCCTGTTTCTTAGGAGTGGGATACCTCAGCAGGTGTCTGTACTAGACACCTAGCTGTAAGGAGGGAAATAAAACTTATTTGAATTAGTCTACCAGACTTATTTGTGCTTATTTAGCTCTATAAAAGACGTCAGTTTCTGAGGAATTATCACAGCTTTGATTCAAGACTATTGTGCCTTTGCATAAAGTTCCTTTCTTCTTAACACTATGTTTCCTCCTAAGAGGGGAATATGCTGCTGGTTACAGACCCTTCTACTCAGTTCTATCTTGTGTATTACCTGCAAGTTTTAATATTCAAGCTCTATCGTCCTTCCAAAGGAGAAATATAAGCTGGGCTTACCGTCCAGTCTGAGAAGAACCATGATTCTTTCCTATTATATGCCATATTTATGACCCTTCAAACAGATTTTAAGAGGGGCAGTGCTACATCCAAACCTACACGAATAATATTAATTACAGACAACCTGAAATGCAGCAATAGGTCCAGTGTCCAGCTATCAGAAGGGACCTACTATGTTTTCCTTGCCTTGCTATATTTGACAAGCTATACATTTGTTTAGCACTCTACGCAGAACATGTTACAATAAACACAAGTCTTCTTATTCTATTGACAGTAGTTGATTATTACCAAGTAATAATTAACTTGACCCTGAGTATTTTTGGCTGCACTGTAAACAGCATCTGCCATGAAGCTTTCAACCACAGGATTTGCATTATCAGGTAGGAAAAAGTAACTACACTCAATAGTAATTACATACAGTAGCCCAGCTTTCCATGATTAGGTAATCTAATTTAGTTTATATACATGCAATGATCAAGAATCTCAACCAATTTCAGAATATTTTAAAAAAATCACAAAAAATTTCGATGTGTTACTGGAAATATATTTAAGAAATTAATTATGGTTATTTCAGCTATTTCAAAAGACCTGAAAGCATTTTATACCTCATTTTATTACTCAGAAGTAAAAGATTTTCATTTTTAATTCCAAAAATTATTAAAATTCTGAGAAAATAAGTTTTCAGATTTGTTGTCAGGAGACTGATTACAGTTTGAGAAAAATATTACCAATGCTCAAGCAAAATCCGTCTTAGAGTTGACTCGTGAAGAAAGGAATTTATAAAATTTATACAACTGCTATATTAAATATATAATCAAGTTTCAATTTAAATTCAATTGACTGGAATCACTTTAATGAAAAGTATTTTTTTCACATCAACACTAGCAAAACAAAAATATTTCCTGTGGTCTTATGTAGCAAAGTGTTTCAAAGCAGTGATTTAGCCTCTTTTGGCATGCAGATAATGTACTGTTAGAAAAAAAAAAACAGGAAAAAGCAGTGAAAGTATTAGATTCAGATGGGATCTGAACTGAACAACTAGAAATCTCCTACAAATGAGATATTCAGGGAGATGGCACTTTTGTCAGTGACTGGAGGATGACTGGTGTTTTGTTAGCATAACAGCTTGACTCTATCACATTGACACAGTCATCTGACTAAATGATGAAAAGCACTTGAGCTGTACAGATTCCTTCTTCTCAGGCTAAAGTCAGAGCTTCAAAAAGAATAAATGGCTGAAATATTACTTCTCAAGAGGCAGGAATTCTGTTCATTTCTTTGCAGCATATTGTTTAACATCACTCTTGGAGATCTACTTACCATGAAAGGTATTCTGACTGAACCAAACTATCAGATAGGGAAGTGCAGCTTTCAGTTAAGGGGGAGGAATGGAGAAGTCAAGGTATTTTAGTGCATAAAGTTATCTGGAAGTGTGCAGTGCAAGACTTCACCCTATTTTAATTTGCCTACAGGTAGTTATGATTACAGCCAGCTAATGTAGAGAAACCTTTAGTACTGTAAACCGCAGTTGCTGACACTACTCTTTTGCTACTAGAATATTACAGGTAAGTAGTCCTTGATACACTTTACCTTCATGTAACCGGGTTAGAAAGAACAAAACAAAAAACCATGCACAGAACAAAGTGTGTGTTTAGATGGTTCAACATAGGACAACACATGGCCCTGAAAGCAACTTCCCTGACCTAGCAGTATTTGGAAGTTAGCACATAGTCACTATGCAAAGAGCAACCCAGAACACAAAAGTGCTTGTCAGGCACACCACAGCTGCAGTTAAAATCATTCACTGCTTCTCAGCCCACAAGCTGCCTTAACTGCAGCACCTACTTCCCAGGAGATTACACAATGGGAAGCAGACAGATTGGACCAGCTCCTGTTGCCTTCTGAACGTGATAGAGGTCTGGAGAAGTAGAAGAAGAGAAGAATGTGCCATTAAGGCACATGGACTGTCTTGAACAGTGTAGCAGAAAAAGGAGTGAAGACAGCAGTTCAGTCACAAGCTCTAATCTAAAACACACTCTCCTACCCAAAGGAACCCCTTCCACCAATTTTACACAAAAGAGCCAGCCAGATGTTCCTCAGCAGTGTGAAAAACTGCAGTTGTAGTAAGAGGAAAGACCTTATTAAAATGCCTTCAGCAGCAGCAAGAACTCAAGCATGCCTTGGTTCTACAGCTCTTTTACTAGTCCTTTGCTAAATTTAAAATTACTAGTACTCCTCCATCTCTGCAGTCATCTTTGCAGTACCTCAGACACACAGATTCTTACAGTCTACTGCCTTTGTGCATTCCAGCTAGCCTGTAGTAACTCCTGAAAATACTCAAAGGTCAGCCCTACAGAGAAATGGATGCAAACCCTCCACAGGTATTACTGCTGTGAACGAATACATAATCTTGCACCTGGCACCACACAAACATTCCTCAGTTAGCACCAGCATCTACAATGAAGGACTGTTCCTTAAGCCATTGGAACACTTAGGTGTTCTTAAGCCATTGGTCTCTAAAGCCATGCTGTGATACACTTTCTCCTTTCAGAGTACCCTGACAGTGCACCTGCCACACTGGGAGAACTACCCCTATAATGGGATACAAGTGGCTTGAAGTGTTCTAAACAAGAATTGAAGTATTAACCTCCTTCAATATTCAGGACTGAATTCTTAGCACAGGGAGTGAATAATGTGTACATATTTCCTCACTGAGAGAATGTAGGCTATACTACAAATTAATTCTGCATTGATGGGTTAAAAATCTACATCTGCTCAGACAGCAATACTGTTAGAGAACACAGTCAAGAATCGTGGCATTTTCAAAACACATTTTTATCTCTTTTTCAAACACCGGACACCAACTAGTTCTCAATAAAGTAGAAGAGCCTTACCCTGAGGAGCTAAACCAATGCCATGACCTATCAGTTAAAGATTTCTTCTTTGTATGTAAAGCATATTAACAGAAAAACCAGAAACAATTTCATATCACATTGTATTATATTACAAGGAAACTAAAGATGACCATGTAAAATGCTGTAGCATCTGCAACACAAACCAGCAAGCAAGAAATTATTCTAAAACTTCACCCATTTAGGACACCTTCCTCATACCCTCTTCTTCACAGCAGTCAAATGTATTTTTGGGACAAACTACCTGGAGGTTTCAGGCAAAATGAGACACTGGTGTATACTTAACCAGAGGGATTTTGTGAAAAGTTACAACCAAGATATTGCAATATATCCCTTACACTTTTAAATGAGAAATAGAAGCTAAAGTTTCTGCAGAGATGGCTCTTCATTGATGGCTTTAATGCAGCAGATCTAATTTTAAACCCAGGCCCTAGATACTCCCCTAGGCCAACCAGGGCAAACTCAAGCTCTTGTAGGTGCTGGTAATACCAAATACAATTCTTATGAAAATAAAACAGTTTCTAATGGCAAGCATAGTAAGCTGCAGGAAAAAGTTGTCTGGTATGGTGTTGATCTGCAAGTTCTTGGAGAATAACAAGTTGCACAAACATCTGTTCAGAGCAAGTTACTTAGACAACCCTTTCCTGGAGAAGTGTTCTGCACAGTCTCTTGCATTCTGTGCAATTTTATAGATTTATATAGAAACTTGAAATTCACCTAATGGTAATTAAAAAGAACTTTACACATACTTGACCCTCACTAAAATCATTTAAGAATTTCCTACAAAATTGAGAGCCCTTTAAAAATTCAGCATATGTGTGAATTATTGACTTCTCCCTAACGTGACAGAATTTTCTGTTAATGCTTTCTCCACAAAGATGTCAAATGCCATTTGTGGTGAAACATGCAACTTCAGATGAAAATAACTGAAAGAAACAGCATCTTAATATCTTAGCTCCCCTTAACGAAAGAAATTCAAAACTTGATTTTGTCAGATTCTTGCATCTTTACTGGAATTGCAGCAAAATCCAAGAGACTCTAGCCTGACCAAAATCACAACAAATCAACGCTGAAAAGATGGTTCCTCTTACTGGATGATTAAAGGTTTATCATGAGAGCTTCAGGAAGCAGGCATAGCTTTACTACTAGACACAAATCATTAATTCCATTTTTGCAATATACTTTCTAAATTCTCTAAAAGAATAATTTCTTATAATTCAGCCTTAAGAATAAATTCACTACCTCCTCATTTATATCAGGACAACAGGATTAGACACGATCCCTTTCAGTCCCACACATCTATATTATTAGGCTATGAGGTAATGACAGGTACAAGTATTCAGCAGCTGTGTGGGCTCACAGGATAAGGCATGTCCTTTTTGATACCAAAGCATTTTAAACAAATTTAAGCAAAGCATATTCTTCAAAAAAAAAAAAGACAATGTACTTTTTCCTTCATTAAATCTATTAAAAGCATACCAAACCCTGAATCGCTCCAGTAACAAAATTTTTTTTTTTGCTACTCTTAAACAGATCCTCAACTTTTTTTCCCTTCATGTACTGTCTACTCTGACCAGGAGTAGAATTAGCAAAATGAATTCATAGTGCCACTGACCTTTGTTGTCTGCAGCTATAAATCCAAGAATGTTTTCATGGCGTAGCATCACTGTCTGATAAATTTCTGCTTCTCGAAACCATGACCGTTCCTCTCTTGAAGAAAAGATCTTCACAGCAACTTCTTCTCCTCTCCACTTCCCCCGCCAGACTTCTCCAAAGCGACCCTTACCAATGCTTTCTTGAAGGACTATAGTTCTTGCAATTGTTCTTTGCACAAGTAAAGGTAAGCCTAAAAAGAAGATTTCACATTAACGTTAAATATCACTCCACAGAATTAGCACTTATCCCACATACTGAATATGAGATCCTATTTCTATTAGGGTATTTCTCTTAGAATGCACATACTATCTAAGATTTTAACTGCTTGTTGCAGCAAGCACATAGGTAAGATTCTGCCTTCACCCTTAAAAAGCCAGCTTAACAAGCACTCAAGGAGATTATACTACAAACTACACTTATGGTTGTTAAAAGCACAACACAAACTTCGTTTCAGTTAGGAATGTTGTCACTTGCTGATCCATAAAGTTGTATTTAAATGAAAAAAAAGAAGCAATGATGAGGCAGTCAGGACCAGGTTTAGGGCTTTTTTTGGTTGCTTGTTAGTGATGAATGTGAGTCTTTTCTTTATTTTTGGAAAAAGGATCTGCCCAAAACTCCCTTGTAAAAGCAGTTTAAGAGCACTTTTACTACTGATTTATTTACTTGGCTTATCACTAGATAGTCAATTTCTAAGTTAGTTAAACCACACTTATCAGCAACACTGACTGCTAAAAATCCACAGTCATGCCGAAGTGTGCCAATAGCCTCTTAGTAACCCTGAGTCACTGTAAAATAGGAAAACATCCTTGCAATGCAAGCTTCCTGCTTTACAGGCCATTCTTGTGCACATCACTGTAATTACAATCGAGAAAAATGTTTACATTCATCAAGGTTTTATAGCTTTGGAACATTTACATGCTTTCAACACAGAGCACCTCTTCAGTACACTTCAGTAATTTTATACAACAAGCAGCACTGGCATCCCTCAACCAGGCCGGGTTTTTGTTTATTTTACATCTTTCCTATTGTAACTGCAGGGCTTGTCACTGGATTCCACACGGATACTACACTGCAGGATGAAAGCATCAGCCAGGTTATCTGCTTATGATAAGCTCTTTTGTTATAGGATTATTTAACTTAAACCAAACACTTTACAAAGTAATCTATTATTCCATAATTGCTGTTCCAATAGCTGACAGAACACCTGCATTTCCTTATGTTATAGAAAATAAACCCCAACTAATAGCTCAGATAATTAATTCTTGTCCACCTCTGGACATTCTTTGCTAACAGCAGCACTAGAAGGATATCTGATCTGGTTGGCAGCATTGCCATGCTTGTGTCCCAGTCTGAGAAGAGCAAATTAAAACACTGCAGTATTCAGAAGAGCTCCTCAAAAATTCTAGACCTACAGGAATATTCTGCATGGTCTATGCTGACAACATACCTACATGAAGACAGGAAGGAAAAAAAGGGTACACCATACCAGCAATTTAATCATTGTCAGGTGCTCTAATATTTCTACTGAGGAAGTTAAAACTTTTGCTGTAATAGTCCTCAGGTGAATTGTGCTGCATGCCCAAACTATAGAGGCTCTTCTTGAAGCCTAACCTTCTTCATTCTTTAAGGACAGACTTTTGAAATGCAGAAAAGGCCAGATTAGAACAACCACAGGACCAAAGTCAACCCTGAAAATGTAAAATTTTACATCACTGGTCAGAGAAAGTTTCTTACTTGGAATTTATGCACTACTGCAATATGTATAAGCAAATGTCAAATACAAGCTGATTTTGTGTACCTGAAATGGGTGATAGGCCACACAGTTGTATCAGAGAACAGTATATTCCCACTTTCAGATGCACTGCTCTCAACTTGCTGCACCTTTTATGGACATCTCTCCTGTTTAAAAGGTGTGTCCAAGGATATCTGCTAAACATATACTAACCTCTAAACCTTCTAGACAGAAAGCATTTCAATTTCACATTCATCACATTAACATGCCACTGTAGGACAAAAACCCTACTGTGATCTATCCACTTACTCCCACATTTATTTTTACAATATTTAATATTCTTTTTACAAGATTCAACTTGCTTCTGTTTGTCTGAAACTGATCTTTCTCTTACTACTACTGCTTCCATAAGATTGGAATCTTTATCTTGCATTCACAGCAATTCATTACAGACTTTCTGTTGCAACTGAGCAATTTCCTTGTTTTGCTATAGAAGAAACACAGCCCTGTATCACCAGGAGCACAAACAGCTGCTGTACTATAAACCAGAGTGCCTGAAAAACATCTCACAGGACACAGCTACAGCCTCAGTCTTTCACATACACATTGGGCACAACTGTACTCCAAGCTCTTGGATACACCTTCTTTTAACTGTACATGAAGAAAGATGATAGCCAGCTTGCCAAACAGGAGAATAAGAAAATTTGAGCCCATATTAAATTCAACAGCAGCTCAATGTTTGACACCTTGTATTTAGCCATGGTCATCTGATTTATTCCTGAAAACATCATCATCATTTTCTTATATAGTAAAGTATCCTCAAGCCTTCTGAAAGTCTAAAAAAAAAAAATTTATTTTCTTTTCCATATCTTAAGTGCACTCTGATTAGTTTAGTGACTTTCCAATGCATAAGGAGTTTGTAAGTAAATGGGATAATTCAAGAATTAAGTTTTAGAGCACTACAGGTAGTCAACAAAAGCCGCTGCTGGAATTTTGTTCTTGTTCATAAGTCTCTGCCCAGAAGACTTCCTCTGATGAGTAATAAAAAAAAAACAACATTCCATGAACTGTGAAAAATCTGATTTCCTCCAAGCTTGTATGAATTGCAAAATGGTTTTTAAGGAGCTTTATATTCACTTCAACTGACTCAACTCTGCATTGATTTCTGTGACCCTTTAGATTTCTAAATAGCTTAACTTCTTGCTGGAAGTTGCCTACCAGTACTATCCAAAGCTTCTTCCCTGTTGTAGGCAATTCTTCCTACTCCCTTGTAACTAAGTGACTTCGTCATTTGTGAGTTAAGACAGTAACAGATGGGCGTCCCCATCTGTCTATACAATATGTAGTTGATATTTAGAGATCTGCATCATGATCTGAAAATCATTTTCAGCTCCAAGAGACTTTGAAATCCTTCTCTTAGAAGCTGTAGCTTCACCAGAAGGATCTATTTTAGCTGTTTCATTAATTCCTTTAATGGAGTATCTCCTTATTTCAGGTCTTGCTCGTCATGGAACAACGTGGCAACGCTAACGTAAGTTGAGACTGAATAATTAATAGCAGCTTACTATTCATCATTGCAGCAAATGAATCCTACTCCCTTTTGCTCTCAATAGGAAGCTCATTTTTACAGTTCTGATTATTTCTCTGTTTTACACACTTCTCATCAGAGAATACTGAATTAACGAAATTGGTAGAATCCTTTTTATTTTACTATGAGCTCTTCTGGTCTCTCAGCATGAATCTAAGAGCAGAACATGGCTTTTGGGTCACCAACCTAAACACTTCCTTAGCTGTGCCTCTTGGCTCTGGATTATTTTGCCTCTTCTGTACATTTCCATTGTGTTTTGGCAACCTCTTGCCCCAACACCATTCCTTTCAGACAGTTCAGTTTCTGACAGGGTTAAGCACGGTTTTAACTAGCAGCTCTGACTTTCCTCCCTCTGGAGACCCTTCTCTCTATCCCCAATTTATTCCATGAAGGTACAGTCTTCCCAACTTTAAATGTGCTGTACCCAAAGTCTGGATTAAAATACACATTTCAATGAGATTCAAATGCTACAGGCATACTTCAGGACACACAGAAGTTATCAATTGAAGTACTAGGGCACTGTGAATTTGTAGTCATTGATTTACTAATTTTAAGACAAAGTGACACAAAGCATTGCAAATACACACACTGCCAACGGTACAGAAAATAAGTACCTGAAGCATCTCCTATTTCACTGTCAGTCAAAGTGAAGTAGGCAACACTAAATAAGGCTAATACTTGTCTTACAAACAGCTCAACAACATGGAACTCACTGCAGCTGAAGTTAAAAGATCCCTTTTAAGGAAACAATCAGCCTTGTTTTACAGCCTTTCAAGCATAAAAGCAAATTAGTGAAGAGGCTTCCTTAGGGATAAGTCCAATTCAATCACATTTGTTGGTTTTGTTCCTTGGATGCATTCACCAGTAGCCAATGCTCAAATACCATAGTAGGTCAGGTGCTCTGGGAGTCTAGACCAGCCTGAGTGCCCTGAATTCAGCTGTGAAAGCTTAGCAATTCCCTAGCATGCTCCTTTTACTTATAGAGTAATTTGCAAATAGGCAAGGGAAGAGTCAGCAGTTTCCAGCCATGTGCTCCAGAGGAAGGATAGTAAGTTTCTTCTAACTTGGATTCTCTGCCTTTCAAGAGCTTATTTTGAAGGACTACTTCCAGAGTTTTCAAACAAAAAGAAAGGTTCAGAATCACCACAGGTAAGAAGGCCAAAAGAAAAATGCAGGAAATTATCAGGAATAATGAACGAAAAGACCAATTGGCAATTTAGTTTGAATTTTAATTGGAATTTTTTTTCAATCTTCCTTAGGAAAAGTCTAGATCTGCAGACATTAAGTAGAGTTTTACACTTCTAATATTGTAACAATTATATATATTAAATCTTTCTGCATTCCAAGATATGTAAATCTGACTCCTCCATATTATCTCTATCTCTGGCTACTGCATACCCCTCCTAGAACAAACATAACTGGAGGCCTAAATCCAGCATTTCCATTTATCAAGCTCTAGCCCAATATACTGGAAGTTCCATTAATCACTTTCATTATCTGACTCAGTTACTCCTGTTAGTAAATGAGAAAATTGATATGAACACAAATTACTAAAACTCCAGTTCTAACCAGAGAACAACTTACCCTTATCAGGATCAAATCTTATCGTACACACAAAAGCTTTCTCAGCTGGAACATAACCTACACACCTAGTGTAAGCTCACCTTCTTTAGGGAGGATATGACTAAAATTAATTTTTGAGCTAGATTTTAAACACGTTCAGCAAGTTACATTAATTTTATTTGACAAAACAATGGACTCTAAACAGTTTTACTAGTTACTGCCCTTGGAAAAGAAACACAATCTAGATGCTGGGGTTTTGTTGCTTTGAATTTTTCCAGTTCTGGGAAAATAAAAGATACAGTAATTGAGAATCAAACACCAGTATTTCTTTATAGAAAGTGTTCTTAAAGGGCATGGATGTTTCAACACATATGTCTGCAAGTAGTGGGAATAATTTTCAGTATTAAATTATTTAAATTTTATACAGTAGGTCGGTAAAAGGTTGCAGTACACAATTTCATGTCTCCCTCCTTAACAGGGACCAAAGATCAATTAATTTATGCAATGATTTACCTGGCACATCATCCCCTAACAACACCTCTTAACCTACATTTCCATGACACAGACCACCATAATCTAATAATTAATGGTCAGAGTTACAATAGCAGAGACTATATTATGCAGTGAACAGACTAATGCCTCATCTTCCCAGAGGAACACCTCTTCAGGTCACAATTAAAACAAAAAAACACAAAATAAAGGGACAGACATTCATCAGACATGGTGTGCCTACTGCATCCATTCTATACACAGAAATGGCTATTTGCAACTAAAAAATATCTTCTGTAAGGAAAGAACTGGCTAAAACATAACTCAGAATATTCTTCATACACCAATAGCTACATCTATAAATTAAGTTTAAATTTAAAGCTAAAAATACCCTTCACAAAATTATCTAGAAAACACAGAAGATGGTTATTTAGATAGGCTGTACAGAACAAAAAGGTAAATGACAGCCTTACAGAATACAAAACATTTACAATAGATGATTGTGATATTCCCTGCATTATATAATTTGTATAAATCAGACTACTTTGAGAATGATAAGGAACAGCAACAACAATTCAGTGTTTCTTTTATTTCCCTTATTTCCATACAATGAATCTTCACTGATGTTGACTGAATGTACATGGAAGTTGCTTTTCTAGTATTTTCTCCAGTTAATTATAAGTTTAAGTAGATTTGACAATATTAAAAACAATAGATGTCTTACAAGGCTCTTAAGCACAGAGTAATTGCTACTAGAAGTGCCACGTTACCTGACCCAGAACCTGAAGTTGTCATATCATAAATTAAATCCTTTAAAGTGGTTCCTTCTGATATAAAGGGACGATCCAATGAAGGGTCTTCTTCACTTGGCACACGATGATGAATTACAGTACGATTATGACAAAGGTATAGAATCAACATCAGTGAAATGCAGACAAAGCAGACAGGTCCAGCAATGACAGCAGCCAGCTCCACAGGTCCTAGGTTAGAAGCTGGTTTTCCTGGAGTAGGACCTGAGAGTTAAAATAAAAGAAAATGGTAAAACCATTGATTTGCTTTTATTCTACTACACTTATAGAATACCACAGCGATATTCAAATTATTTTAATGCATTTGTTAAAACTTTTGCACAGTAACTTTTTTGAGGATCAAAGTAGGTACTGCAAAAGACAAAAGCAATGTTTACACTTTTCATTCAAGTCTTCAAAACTGTCCCTAACATCCATACCCAGAAGATTACAACTCTTGTTCAAGTATCATGAAACTGTCTTTACAGAATCTTAGGTGTACTTTAGGCTTTCAAATTTACCTACAACTTCCACTCCTAGAGAATTTTGTTTAAAAAAATGAAAAAAAAATCAAACAAACAAAAGAGCAAAAATCCCAACCCCCTTACCTGGTGTTGGAATTGGAAGTTCTACTTTATTGCAGAGGGGTGTGTTACAGCAATGAAACACAGTATGGACTCCATCTCTGTTGGAGGGGGAACAAACAAATGGCCTGTCTCGGGGAATCAGATCAATTTCTGCTATACACATACTATTGCGCATTATTTTGTCTGCAGTTCGTGTTACTGAGGCAAAACATACTCCATCTGTCACACACGTAAAGTTGTCTTTTGTACATAGCTGGCAGTAACACTCTAATTCTGTATTGAGAAAAAAAGATAATGTTAGTATTGGTATATGTTCTGAGTTGAGAAACAATTTGAATGACTAAAGAAATACAAATTCAAAATGCTGGGAGGCCTTTTTGGTTACATAAACACAGAACAGCAACACTAAAAAACCCAACACTACAAGGCTTTTTAGTGGGACAAAAAAACTGGGAGATGAGCAGAAGAAAGTCAAATTTAGATCTGAAGTCATTTCTCCTTACACAATAATGTATTAAAAGACAAAGGCTAAAATTCTAGCTGTTCCTCCAGATAAAGAAGCACCACTACAGTTCCTCCTACAAAAGATCTAGACTTTTAAAACAAGACAGCATTCAAGTCTGCTACTTTCAAACCAAATACAAATAATGCCATTTTTTTTGACAATAACCACAGGTATAGCTTGAGTAAGTGACAAATCAGATGCTGTTGGTTACCCAAGATTAATACATTATGCATTATTTGATGGTTTCCATTTTGTGCCAAAGGGCACTGCAAATACTGCGTTAAAAACCAAACCCTGCATGATCCTTTCACAAAATCAGAATGTGGTTTAGCCTTGTTATTTATGAAGCCACAGGAAAACTTGTCTTACATTACTCAAGGTGGTGATTTAATAAAGCTATCAATTGCAGTAGTAAAGGAGAAGGCATGGGGAGGGAAGGAGGAATGACAGGCTAATCGCCCCTAAGATGATCAGGTTTCATTCTTTACATTGCAGAAGTTCTTGGAGAAGGAAGACTACTAGTATTAATTTCTTTCTGCTCTCCTTCCTGCTTTTATAGCACCAAAGCCATGCAAAAAATGGTGCAGGAACAACAATAAAAGTATCAATACATCTTGAGTCCATTTGTTCAACTTTGAAGAGTAAAAGCTGGCCTAGAACTTGTGTACATGCACACAGAAATATTAAAATACAGAAACTTAGACAAATTTTAAATCTTAAACATTTATGATCAAAACACAAAAATTGTCCTGAGCCATAAAAATAGCCTCTTTCAAGGCTACATACAAAAACTCACACCAAAAGGATGAGGATTAATACACGGCAATCAAAAGGTTCCCCAAATCTGAAACCTGGCGTTTCACTTAAATTCAATAGTTACTATAACCACATGGATTGCATTGGATTTTACACCCCTCTCTGTCACTGGATATCATGGCCTTAAGCGACAATCTGATCTCGAATATATATGTCATCTCAAAGTCTGAACCCTGAGAAACATTCTCTTAAAACACCCCCTTCCCACAAGATTTTGAATCAAACCAAATCATTGCTGATCATCTTCTACTGTTACTGAAGAGATCTGATCAAATCCTTAGGACCCACTATAGAAAGATAACCCTGTTTCAGAGAGAATCACCAGCACACAGACCAGTCAGAAAAAGGGAGGAAGAAAACCCTACAAATGGGATTACAATTTTTTTTTTATTATTATGATTATTGAAAAAAAAATTAGAAAGTAGGTGAAATGAGAACTGGCACTTAGGAAGGTAAATCTTAACAGCATCACTTCTTGCACATCTTCCCCTGCCTCATCAGGGAAGTAAGGGAAGTCTTATTATTCAGAGTTTAACTACAAGAAAAATTAACATTTATTTTCATGTTGCTGTCCTTTTGGTAGCTTATGCCTGAACAAATTATTTTTTAATCTATCCAAACCACTAAAAATTTCCTAAAGTATTTACACACACCATTTCTTTCAACTTTTAAAGTGAGGACACCTTTATCTCACTTGCTTCATCCATTACTTTTCTCTATTTAAACGGTAATTGTGGCTCATCACAACTGCAAGTGCATCTGGAGGCCTACAGCAAGAGACAAATATTCAGTGAGTATATTTACATTGAGTCACTGTGCAGAGGCCAAGTTACTGGAAGTCAAAAATTACATTTGGGTTGCCGTTGTTACACTTATTCATCTTCCTGGTCTTGTGAAGCTGTTTCACTGTGACGCTATTTCAAGCACGACTAAATAAACCATTTTGTGCCCTACCTTCCTCATTCACTTTGTTCCCACCTCTCTTTTGCTACAGAATGCCCACTTAGTGCAACTTGATACAATTTACACTTTTGTTCTGGTTTGATGCCGCTATCTTTTCCACCCCAGCCAAGACACAATTCACTGTCACACACAACGGAATGATTTCCTCGGCACAAATAAATCACTACTTCCTTCTGAAGCTACTCTCCCCCTCCCATAAGAGGGGAAAACAATGTCTAATCAGCTGAATAGCAAAGCCTCTAGGAATACAGGTTTTTGCTGCTCTCTAGTGGACACGCTCTTAAAAAAAAAACCAACCCAAAACCTCGTTAAAAATGCTTCAGCCCCCTTCCTACTCTGGCCACTTAACAGCTCTTCGTGCCTTCCAACTCAAGCCGGTAACAGTAGAATTTCCACGTTTTACTAACGGGTAAACTAATTCACCATCTTCAGCAACAAACCATACCAGGAGGTAAGAACATGGAATTAGAATATCCTTGCCCATGTCTCATTCTCCAGTTAGCTGTGCATAAAGAACATAAACTACAGAAACACATCACAGATGAGACTTAACATCAACATGAGGAGATGTCAGTGACCAGCTACAGATAAATCACTTCATTCCTATAAGGAAGTGTTTTCACTTATAACTGTCATAAAAGAAAAAAAAAAATCCCCCATACTGTTGTCCTCTTGGAGATAGAATTTTTTGCTGTTTGTTCAAGTAGTCTCTGTTCTTCTCAAAGAAGTGTTACAGTAATATTAAAAACTCAGACAGAAACCAGTCAGATCTCCAAGTTCACTTTTGTGAACACATACATTTCTAGTATGGGTTGATTACAGAAAGGGATGAGAAACTGACAACTCTGATGTAAGCTGATCTTCCAGAGCCAGTAATCTTTCAGGTAAAATGCCTTTGTGGTAAACACTGTTTAAATCTACTAACACAGAAAGCACTTTCAAAACTACTGAAGAAGAGGAAAAAAAGTTTTCAATCTAGTCTGCCAACAGCAGAGAACTATTTTTTTATTATTATTATTACAAGAGGTTTTGGATGGAACCACTAGCATGAAGCTCCACTATCAACTAGTGAAAGTTCATGTCTGTTTAAGTGATACAAGGTTGGGGAAATGACAGTACAAACAGCTAAACAAATGCACTGGAAGTCATACAGACAAGCAGGGACATAGCCAGGAGCAGAAATTGGGTCAACATAGCAATGGAGTTCCTTGTGCATCGCATTTTGTCACGGCACCATTACCATTCTACATAGTCATTCCTGCTTTTTGAGACTGACTACCCCAAAAGAAACAGTGTGTGCAATATAACATTATCAAGTCATACAAGTTATCAACAGCATATTTCTCATATCTCATACCACAAGGTTAACTTCTCACATTGAATACCATTACTTGTGTAACTGCTCAGACTCTGAATTTGAGTTTTGCCTTTCCTTTACCAAGTCTCTCTTGCATGAATGTTGCAGCCTGGAAAGCCCCCAGCAAGGGTAAAGCAAGCTGGTAGCACAAATGAAAGCCTGAAATGATGCAGCTTGACAAGACTTAAAATTAGCTGGCTCCCAGGAGCTCAGATATTAATACTATGTACAAAATGTGAACAGAGAATTAAGTACACTCTAGCCACTTAACTTTTACAGTCTATATCAAAACCAGACTGTTAGCTATTGAAACAGTCTTTTTTGTATCTGCTGTCTTTCTGAGGAAAGAAAATTGCAGACAGACTGTTTTTTTTAGTTACATAAAACCCTATGAATCACTATGTAAAATTTGTTTACATCCTGCATCACTACTTCAACCAGACAGTTTAGCACAGAGCTCCACCTTCGGCCAAAGAAGTTTTAGTTGGAGATTGTAAGTTGAGACATCATCTTCCAAAAGATGCTAACAAGGAGCAGTACAGAAGTTACAACTTGTGAGGTGCTCTAAAAACCCTCAAACTCACATCTTATTACAAACAGTTGACAACTCCGCCTTATTAATACTTTATTGAATAATATATCTTTGGTTTACAGATTTTAAAAAGACAAAGTGTCTCAGCCTCCCAAAAGCAACATTGTGCTGAAAAAGTCACTTCTCTTGGGATATTACAACCCTTCCTCCAAAAATTTCACCAGAAAGTAGAACTTCATCAGAAGAGCAATCACAATTCTTGTTTCCACGAGATGCAGAGGTTCAAGGGATAAAGGAGCAAGGCTATGATGTGCAAGACATTAACAGATTTTTAGGGATACAAGCAAAAGGGCTGTAATGCTCACTGGTAGTTTTTTCCCTGTCCAATAAAACTTGCCAAAGGAAAAAAAGCATAATACATAACAGTACAAATGTCAGCTTCTGAGTCTGTAATTCAGCTAATCCCCTCAAACAATACACCTGACTCATCCCTGAACTCTTTCAGCTCAAGACACAGCACAGTTTAGGTCTTAAAGTATCTGGGACATAGGTACAGTTTTTAAAACCACAATAGTTCATGACCTTCACTAACACATTCTTCTCACAAAGGCACTAATTAAGTTTCACTGTTGTAAAGCAACAGCACTGGGTATCAAGTTTTCAGGAAAACTTTCACATACATTTCATCCATCATTGTTAAGCAAAACTTCCAGTGCAAACAGCAGGTCTTGTCAAACAAAGTGATGCACTCAAGAAAACAGACAAACTAGTTTATTAAGGCCCTACCCACAACCTCCAAATAATGATAAAATCTCAAGTAAAATCCCAACTTCAAAAAAGTGATATTATATTCTCTGCAATGTAGGTGCCAAATGACACTTTTAGTTTTCTTGCCCTCTATCCAAAACACTACCCAGAGATTTGTTCATGCCTTTTACAGCACGACACAGTAATAATGTTTCCCTATGTTTGCTAGAAGAATATGCTTAAAAAAAAAAAGCAAACAAAAACTGACTGAAGAAAGTTAAAATTAAAAGCCCAGATAATAATTTTACAAGCATTATGAAAACAAAGCTCTTTATTATGGCAGAATGAATCTAGAAGTAGAAGTAATCAGATTGCTATCTTTATTTGCAATTAGAAGCAATTGTCTGAATGCAAGGGTTTCCAAGTAGTAACTCTCCAGAACCTTGGAAGGCTAAAGACTATGGCCTACACAGTGAAAACCAGAAAGCTTATTTTCAGACTCAGTTCCAAAAATTAGGACTGTTCCACTGTTCATCTAGCTGCTGGGATTCATTACATGCCTGACCCCTGTATAAACCATTTTGCGAAACGACTCATCCACACAGTAACATCAGCACATTGCAGAATAGCCCCAGCAGATGCAATCAGAAAATGTCCAACTTCTGTCAACCCACAATAAGAACTCCAAGTACCAGTAGCCAAATCATACCTTGAACTACTTTATCAACTTAGACCACAATGTTCAGGCAAATTAACTGCCTTACCCATACCAGGGCCTCTGGATGAGTTATGGATCAGGAGGCCTGGATTCCTCCCGATTCCACTGAACAGAGAGAATTTATGTTTTTTTAAACAAAAGGTAGCACATCACCACTTCCACCCATAACGCTCTGTATGGAAGTCTGTTGCCCTGTTTTCACACAAAGCTGTTGGACCTTAATTTCATGCCTCAGATTAAGGGAAAACTGTTGACTGACGGGAGGCATTAAAAGGGAAAAAGTTCAAAGCTCAAATTGAGCTAAAATTTCCTTCAACGTCTAAATTGAAAGCGTTATGTAAGAAAGCTTTAAATTATTAAAGCCTGCCGCACCTTTTCAAGAGCACAAGAACAACCCATGGGTAACTTAAGCTTGTTTCACTGTTTCCACATCAGAGGCCTTGCATTGCCTTTAGTAAAAACATGGGTGATTAACAATACATTGTAGTATAGCAAGTTATGCTTTAAGTAACTTTTTTCTTTTCAGCATGAGTACCATTTTAGACTGAATTATGAACAGCATGATACAGATCCAGATTGAAGGATGTCTCAAAGCTGTAACCGAAGAAGTTATGGTGCTTCTCCACTTCCTCTTTGAAACCCAAAGCAATATACAATGCAACTACAAGAGAATTTAAGAAGTGAGCTAATTATAAAATACAGATTTCATCATATAACTTAGTCCAGATGAAAATGAAGTCCTCATCAGTTCGGGTAGAGTAACACCTGTGTGTACCATTAGGCCATACATCCCACACTGTTAACTACAGAAGAACATGCATGTTTAAAAAAAACAAAAAGGGAAAAAAAAAAAAAACCGACCCAAATCTTGCATTTATGAATGCTGTTAAGTACCCCTGTATCATGCATCAGGTCTGCAACAGCACAGCTCGGATATCAACTCTCTCTCGCAAAAAAGCACAGGTACTGGAGGCTGGAGGAACAAAACCATTCTGCTGTACAATATTCACCCAAAGATTTAATTTCCACAGGGCTCGGTCGCCGCCGAGCCGAAAGCTCACCTGTCCCCCCACCGCCGCGACAGCAGCACACGGTGCTAGCGGCGTGCAGCAGACCGGGGGCAGCCCCTTGTCACCTCCGCGACACGGGACATTCAATTCAACACGTCTCCTCCCGGACAGGACTGCGAGCGCCCTGCCGCGGCCCGGGGGCTGCCGGTGCACCCCGCCCGGAGCCGGGGGGCTCTCAGGGGCTCCCGGGAGCGGCGGGCGGATGGACGGAGGAGCTCCGCCAGCGCTAACTAAGTTGCCTTCGCGGGCCGAGGCCACAGGCACCCACTCGGGGAGACATCGGGAGATAAAGTTACCCCGGGCAGACACCGGCCGAAGCGCCGCTCGGCGGGGGCGAGGAAG
>JANPWX010000049.1:10298400-10328179 GCA_024734555.1 Trochalopteron elliotii
CGGTGGCACGGGACGGGCGGGCGCTCCCGCCGCCGTCCCGGAGCGCAGGGTTTGCCCACCCGCACCAGCGGGAGCCACAGCGCTGAGCCCACAGGCTTTGTCCCTGTGCGGGAGAAGAGCGGTGCCCGGCATCAGGTGTAGCTGCCGGCTCACTGCACAGTCTGCACGTAACTTCAGGAGTTCACTGGGGAATCGGAAGCCAGCTCGCTCACTCCAAATACCCGTCTGAGGTGCACCTTGAATCTTAAAGCCTGGGGCAAATAGGATTCACCTCGCGAAGAAAATGACCGTGACTGAGGTTGTTATTTCTATCCACAGCTTTATTAGATTTTCCTGGGTGGCAGAGCAGGAGGAAAGGCTCTCCTCTTCGCTCTTGGGATCAGGTAACCACTCTCCCAGCAGTTACCTGCTTGCTCTGGGAATCCACCCGCCCCCCCCCCCCCCGCCCCCAACCCCATCTCCAATATCTGACTGTTGTGTCCAGATCCTGAATCAGTTCAGTCTCTCAGGATATGCTTCTATACTCCCTTTGTTGCATGTTTTGCATGCAGCGTGACCGTCCCATCCACAGGCCAAGTCACGAAGATCACAGGCGTTTTCCACGTTACTTGCAGTCGCTCTTGCAAGCCCCGTGCACTGTCTCTGCCAGGTGGTGCCTGCCCAGCCCACGGTGTTCAGGACAGCACCCTCCACATTCTCCACAGCACCACGTTCACTGCCACGGCACACTGATCTCCTGCCTTTTGCTAGCAGTTGTTCAGCCAACGCTGTTTTTATAAAAAGCCTTGTTTCTCCTACAGTACACTTCACCTGGTTAAGAATCTTGATAATATAATAGTTCTAAGTGAGGTAAATATTTATGAATTCATTCTCTTTCCCTTTCTCTCTGAGCAGCGATCAGTGTCATACATAAACACATCCTAGTTATATTTTCTCTCACAAAATAACATTTTAATGACATGCACTTCATGACAGATGTTGAACCAAATGTCTGGATTTGATATAGATTCATGCTGTAATGAACTACTTACTGAAGCTGACAACACCAGGCAAACATGTTCTTAGTTATCCATACGTAGAAGTACTTAGAGGGCTAATCCTCAAATAAATATATTAGCATCAGAAAGAAACACCGAAGCACTCAGTTAAATTGCTCAAATCTCGAGATAACTTTTAAATTAATATAGATCATTGAAACTACGAGTTAAGAAAGTTATATGCTCAGGGGAAAAAAAATTCCACTATTCATTTCCCCATCGCAAATCTCCTGGGTTTAAGGATGGGTCACAAACTATATCTCTGAAGGAAGGCAAGGAGCAGTAAGCAGAGCATGGTGAAGGATTTTTTTTGGGGGCTCCAAGTTCAGTCCTGTGGGGAACATTTTGAATTAACATCCCAAGTGACATTTGGCTGACTGACACAGGAAAAATTAAAATAAATCAATAACTTGCAGGTAGCAGCTCACCAGCTGAGGTGGATTCAGGTCATTTCTAAGTAGTGTCTCTACAAAGGAAATACTTTTTTGCCAGGCCTCACTCTTCTTTGGTATCACACATGAAGTAGAGACCACTACAGAAGAAATACCTAAAATTATGTCATCCCCTGTGCTGATCCCTGGGTACCTCTCTCTAATCTTGTATATGTTAGATTTAAAAGCCAAGGTAAACATGGGCCAGAAGCAAAGCTACCAAAATGGGTTCTGCATGTCCAGAGTCTCCCCTTTTCTTGCTATGCTTCCAAGTGTCCAGATTCTTAGGACCGCAGCATTTGAGACCTAATTTGGTCTCAATTAAGGTGGGGTCTAAGAACTTTCTGATTATGATACAGACTCTTGATATTCAATGAGCTCTGGTAGGCATTTGGATCTTGTTCTTGTTGGCACCTTCCCCTGTTAGTTCCCCCTTATCACTGTAAGACTCATCCTGGTGTTTTTCCATCATCTTTCTTCCACTTTTACTTTTGCTGTCAATTCCCCCTTTCCAACATTTAGGCCTTCCCCTTCCTTCTTATGAGCTTCATAACTGCTTTTGGTGCAGCAGGGGGTTTGCTCAACTGGGCAGTACCTGGCACCTTTAGGAGGGCTATAGGAGAGGTACTTATATTCACTGGTTGAGATGCAAAATAATTCACGTTACGTGTCCTCTTTGGTAACAACAAAATCTGCCTTTGTTTTTGCTATACAAAATGGAGCAGTTAAATTAAAATTACAAAATAAAAATGATGGCCTGAAAAGATTTAAATCATTGTTTCCTTCCTATGTCTGCAAACAAATTGAATGCCAGTCCAAAGAAAATTAGGAGATCTTGATGCCTGCATCTATTTATTTTCATCCTTAAACATGCTAGTTAGTCAAGTGAGGCTAAGTCAGACAATGACACAGTCAGTAAAACGGTTTCCAAGATATGCCTTTCTGTAAAGTGACATTTTGTTTAAGAAGAAAATAACCGTTCTGTGATCACAGATTCTTCAAAATTACAAAAATTGCTTGGCCTTTTCCTGCCAAAATAGCATGGAAAAACAATCTCACTGTACAGATTTGCCAAGTTCAATAGAAAACAATGCATGAGCATTGTATAGTTATGACATTTTAACTGGATGGATTAAATACAATTTTTCAGTATTTCCTGTAAGGAATCCTTAAAAGCACTTCTTATCTACTGCAATCCTCAGTGCTTACTGAGGATGGAAATAATGTCATCAGTGGACATAAATTCAGAAGAACAGGCAACCCCCCCATTTTGCCTAGCCTAATTTTTCTAATAAGCTAATGAACTTGTGACATAATTATATCCCAATTATAGAAATATGCAACAAAATAATCATTATTTTTAATACAAGGTAGAACACAAAGCAAGATGATGCAGAAAACCCAAATGATCTGGATTTATGAGATTTGTTTAAATCATCAAATTGGTTGGACAGGTTTGACAAATCCTTGCTTTTTAGATTGAGTTAATCAGGTTATTATACAGGGAATATCTGCAATTTAAACACTGATTAATTTCTTTCTTCTGTGCTAGAATGTGACAGTCATACACATGTGCAGTACCCACAGGGAGAGAGAATGAAATAATTAATCTTTACCTAGTAGTACGTGGGGTTTTTTTTGCAAGAATTATTTCAGTGTATGAGCACTACTTATGTTTTTTTTTTTTCTGGAAGATGGAAAACAAAAGAATTGCAACTGCATGAAAGTTTCAAATGTATTCTGTACTGCAAAACCTCCACAAAGTAAAAAAAAAAACTACACAGGGCATTGAAATAAAAGACATTTTGGAAAGGGGCATGTGACAAGGTATACAATTATACAAACCAGTTTGTTCTATAGGTTAGCCTTTGAGAAAGATCAAGGATATGAATGTTCTTGTATTATAGGCTGATTTAGTTCCAAAAATGGGCACCAATAAATTTGGGGGTTTTTTAGGTTTTAAAGTAAAAATATATGTAAGTGTGATAGGAAATAGTATTAATGGTGATGACTAAAAGTTTTATTAGTCTTTCAGTGTAAGATGTACTGTATCAGGGTAATAAAGAATCTCTCACCAACAGTGTGTGCACCATTAGTGCTAAAGCAATAAAAAATAAAAGTGTAAAAAACTTCATTTTTTACAGTTTTCTGTCCATGATAAGTAGCTAAATATTATGTTTGTTTGTTTGGAAGAACTATTCAGTGCATCATGATATTTACAAATTACTTTCACCAAGGAATTCAGCAAGAAGAAAAGTACTGAATGTGTAACATTTACCAAAATAGAATAAGTTACTGAAAAAAACCCAACATTGCCCTCTCCACCTAGTCCTTGATTTTTCCAAATAGCTTTACTCAAACTGGGACAGAAAATATCAAAGTGCTAATTAGTGTGCAGTTTCTGTGAGTACACAAACCAGAAAGTTTCACAAAGATCTGTGGTCTTTCTAAATCAGAGACAAGCAAAAGAGATCTCTTTTTTTGAAGTCAGTGCTTTATGAAATACTCAGAATTACTCATTTTATAGCCCTTATAAACATTGCCTGATTTGACTCATCAATGTTTCCAAAACTAAATACTGTGAGATCTTAGTTATTGAACACCCAGTTAATCATCTCCTCTAACTGAAGGCCAGTTAAAGCTTAAGATGTCTGAAGCCCTTTTTGCTTTTAACTCACTGTGGAACACTTTATATCCCAGAGTAATGAGGTGGGCAGCCCAGCAATGTACCACATGAGCATGCAGCTTCTTGATCCCTGCAGCTAACACCCACCTTGTTTCACAGATAATGGATTTGTGGACATGTCATAGTGTCCTAAGTTCTTTCAGCAGATCTCAGTGAAGACAATTAAACCCTTTAAACTTGGTGTTTCCTTCCAGCTTGTAGAGTCCATCACCTGCCATGCTTGTTTACTACATGTGTTCTGATCCAACTTCCCTTGAAATCAGGTATGAACTATTCAAAGAGAGCAGTGTTGGCTGCACGTCTCCTCACAGAGAGGTCTCATTTATGCTGAAAGTAGGGAAGGAGTGTATAGTCCAAGACATGCTGCTAAACACAGCCACGAAGGAAGACTGGGTAGCCTAGGGAGTGGTTGCCAGAAGCAAAAAGGCTGACATCAGCCATGTCTGGAAATTACTTTAGGCTGTTTGTCATTATGTTTGAAGGCCTTACATTGCCGAAGCAACTCTGTAACTCTGACAACTCTGAAGTGGCAGGGGCATCTCACCTACAGCTACAGCAAAGGATACGTGAGTGAAAGTAGCTTGCCTCTAATTAAGAAATTATATTTCTTTTGCTGAGGAGGTACAGCTTTTACCTGCTTGGACACTACTCATTCCAATTTGATGGTGCAAGTAATAATCTATATCACTCTGCTTATCGAAGAAAGTAATTTTCCTCCAGAGACTGGACTCAATTTTGCCTATAGTGGGGAAGGAGCAGCATGTGTGACCTACCAAAAGTTAATGTGTTTCTAGCAATACACAGATCATGATTCTTTGTGTACCCATTAGCAGACAGGCATCCTGTAGGCTTGACAAGCTTGATTCTTCTTCCATGGAATAAAGGCTTATAGCAGACAAGAAATTTCCTAGAGTAGGAAGTGGGAATTCTGGTGACAAGTTGCTAAGACCTCAAAATTAGATTTGGGGATATAGATCACAACTTGGATTAAATATCAGTTATCCTTAAAAAAAATATTAAAATCTAGTTTTTTTATAAAACTTTCACTTTGTTGTTAGAACAACATTTTGTTCAGTAGAGCATAAACTCACAATAACAATAAAATAAAAAAGGAGACAAGAAAAGAACATTTAATTAATTAATGAAAATTAATAAAATAATATTAACTCCTGATACTGATTTATTAACCCTGCAAACTGCAAATGAGAGAAGAGAGAGGTTCTTCTATCATGTGCTACAGGAACTGCTTGCTTTGCTGCAGCTTTTTTAGACTTGATACGTATTCCCCATCCACTGTCATTCTTCAGTGCATGTGGCTGTAGGTTGCTTGAGGTGATAACATTAAACCTTCTATCACAGTTTAGATTATAAAAGGTTATTTCAAAATCCTGTTTCTGTAGTCTCTCTAAGCAGTATTTTCTGTAAGTTTCCACTTGTTAGTTTACAATCAATAGACAGAGTTCGCTTTAAAGGTGCTGTACCTTAAGAAGTCCCAAGAAAGTTGTTTTGTAATGTGTTCTAAAAGAGTGCTTTTCCCTTTAAATCAGGTAATGGAGTTTGTACCTGCTCAGGAATAAGAACTGAAGAAGAGAAAAATAGGCTTAAGATCTATTTGAATAAAATGGCAAATTATGGAGTGATGAGAAAGATGATGGAAATACTTTATAGAACTTAATTCTTTACCAGTTCATGAGCTATTAAGTTGCTAACTTTTCTTCAAGAATATGTAGTTTTGAGATTGTGTAAGTCTTTGGTTATTTCTACGTTTCCAAGTGACGTTATTAAGAGGGAAGACTTTTGACACTGGACCTATATAAAAATAGTAATTCATGCTGTTTTCAGGTCTGAATTAGTATGAGAATTCTCCTGAACAACATTTTTCTGGTTGCAAATAACAATCACTTGCTTCATTCTGTTTCTCAGAATTCTGTTTCTCTATTATAGCGGTCATTTTCCATCAGCCATATCCCTTGAGTGTAATGGCTGATGTAATGGCTTTTTCTCAAGAAGTCTTAGTAGTCTGGATACTAGATTGCTGAAGAAACTGTCTCTCTTGAGAATTTAAGCATGTTAGATTAGGATTCTAGATAAACTAATATCCTAGAACTTCTGCAATAGTAGTGGCAGAAACACATTCACCACACCTGCACAACAAAACTTTCTATTGTCAGTGGTATTTAAAGGCGACCATTCCAAAAAACCAAGAGAATTGCATTCCTAATTTCAAGACAAGATAATATTAAGGAAAAAAAAAAAAAAGAAAGAACATTTTAAATGAAGATCAGGAACATGTCCATCAGGGCACTGGATTGCTCTGCCAATAAAATATTGGAAATAATGGTAATAAGTATATGTATTTATTTTATCTAAAGAAGAATAAAAGGTGGGAAAGGAAAAGCCCTCTTTAGCAAGGAGATAATTTCACTTCAACTAACTGGTCATGAGACTAATTTGCCAAAATTAATGATTATATTACAAGACAGAAAATGAAGAGCCCAAATAATGTTCAGAATTCAGTAGGGCAAAAAGACTAGAGTATATCTGTGTATCATTCTGTTGCAGTTTAGTTTTATAGAAGAGGTAGCTGTCACTGAAGCCATGAGAAGTTCAGATTTTCTTGAGAAACTGAATTCTTTGTCTTTTTCCAGGATACATATTTTGTCAGAACTTTGCTGAAGGTCAAAGGGCTGTGTAAATATTACATTTTGGAGACTGGCTGGGGCTCTTTTTAAAATACAGTTTTAGTTTCCACTTGAATCAAGTCTCAGAAATTGCTTGACCCACAAGCAAACCAGAATTAGTTCTTACCGGCTAGCTAAGAAGAGATGCCTCCTAGCATTTGTAGGATAACTGTTCTCTGAGCCTGAGAGGCTA
Source organism: Trochalopteron elliotii (assembly GCA_024734555.1). Lineage (NCBI taxonomy): Eukaryota > Metazoa > Chordata > Aves > Passeriformes > Leiothrichidae > Trochalopteron > Trochalopteron elliotii. The sequence goes on from JANPWX010000049.1 coordinate 10,305,429, forward strand.
TGGGATTCTGCCCTCACTTCTGCTGACGTTTGCTCATATCTTATCCACCAAATCAAAGAGCAAAATCAGAAAGGAACAAGTATCTTTTAGTTTGCAGGGTGTTTTTGATATACTGTACTCTCTGAGGTTTCATGATTTTGAGGGTGGGCATAAGGAAGAATGCAGGACATGGAACACAAAGGTGTTTGTATCTGGTTGAACTGTCTTTAGTCTATTTTAGCCTGGTACTGCATGTTGATCTACTCCACACTCTCTGTCACCTACTCTAAAATGGGCCCTTTTATGTGGAGCTTTTCCTCCGTGAGTGAATCAGGGACAGAACTGCATTCCTTTGGGCACTGTTCTGTTCCACAAGCATGAGATCATCCTTTCTCTTGGGCCACACCATGCCTTAGTCATGCCTTGATGAGTAATCCTAGTCCTTTGGATATCACTTTCTTGTGAACAAAATGAGAAAGAAACCCTGTGAAAAGGAAACTGCCATAAACCACTTGAGCCTGAAATGTGGTGTGTATTTGAACATTGCTATCACAAACTGTAAAGGAATTATTTGGTCTCATCAGGTTCCTGTCCTGTTTTGTGCTGTTCTAACTTCATCCTGTAGTTAACTTCTCTATATGCTTCCAAGTTGGCTTGAAAGGGACAGTCACAGCTGCCACTGGACTTTACTGGTAATAATGAAACACACCAACATGTTTTCCCAGAAGTAGTGGAATAGTTGAGTTGTTACCCCATTCTTCTCTTGCTTATGAACTCGGATTAACTTTGAATCAGGCTCTAATTTTGTAAGGCAAAAGTCACTGCTCTACTTCTTATCTTGACCAAACTTTGCTTAAAATAGGTTTCAGTAGTTTAGAAGTAATTTAGATGTAAGTAGCTAAAATCTTTTCACTGTAGCTTTTTTACACTTGAGTGCTTAAGTTCTCTGCACAATATACAGAGAGATACCTAAAAATTGAGAGAATGTTTTGAAGCAAGGTTGCCTAAACTTCCATCTCTCCACATAGTTAATAGATTCTATCTAGAATTAGGGTATTCCTGCAAAAGTATTCCTGGGAGTTGTTACATTTTAACATATTATTCTAGGTTCTATTATTCTATTCAAAATACAGGTTTAATGCCCAAGTGATTTGTGCTCACAGACCTTATTTGCAAGACTAAGGATATTTGGAGTGCTACTCAGGGTCTTTCGTACTGGAGCTACTTCAACAGCTCTGGATTCCTATTCATGAACTACAGAAAGATTCTTGCTCTTTAATAGCCTAAAGTGTCAATGGCAGCACAGTTTCCCATGGATGTCTTACCGGTGGCCAAGGAGAAATTAGAGGACCATGAATCTTGGACATGGATACATAAATCCTTTTCATCACTGTGTTTGACATCTATCAGATTCAATTGGGCTGCCCTTCACAACCATCATGCTCACTCTCCCTTTTATAGCTCTGACTGTAGCCAGTGTTGTTTCATGCCTTCAGATTTGCTTTAACAGAACCTCTACAGAGCTGATAATTCTATATCTCATTCTAGCTTCTCATTCATATATTCAGAGTGTTATTATTCTTCCTCCCCAGTCTTTTTGACTTGTCTTACCCTGCTCCCTTCCCGCCTTATGTCTTACTGAGTGTACAGTACAACAGGACACAGCTGTGACTATTTCAATCCCTCCTCTAGATTATTCATCAGTTTTCCTGAGCTTTTCTCCTGGTGATGAGCAATTGGGTTTTTGTAAGAAAGATACTGTGATTCAGTAACTTTGAGAGAATGAGTAGCTTATTACCTGTCATTATATATCACTCAGTTGAGAACAGGACTTTGCTCATGTGCGCCCAAGGCTTTCAGTGTCCTCTGATATATCATCAATAGCTAGGCTGGGAGAGTTGACTTTCGTAAAAAAAAGCATGCATATCAGGAGGTGACTGAGTTAGATGCTGCTGACTTACCTTGATTCTCTCCCCCAACCTTCTCTTTGTCAGAACAGAGATCTTCTATCAGGAGATAAATTTTGGGAAACCCAGGCCACAAATTTATTCTGACTTTGGTGGCAATTATGTCTATCCACCAGCTAGACACTTTCCTGACCTAACAGAAAAGAATCATGGCACATAATACTGACTTCTTGCCTTTTTTAAAATGGAGGCATTAGCATCTGAGCACACTTCTGCACCTTCAGTTTGTTTGCCTGCAATTTGAGAAGATTGAGCTTCGAAGTTAGCTTAGCTGCACTTTGGGCAGGGAGTTGAATTAGATGACCTTCTGAGACCAATTCCAATATAAATTATTCTACTATTCTAAGACATATCAAGCTACAGTAAAGTGAGGAGAGGGATAGTGAATAAACATTTAACTATGAATCTCAATGAATTATGTCTTTTAATAAGGGTTGTTTTTTTTTAAGCTTTCAAATAGCTGTCTGTATGTCCATTTCTGATTCAGGCGGAATAACGCATAGCATCAGTTTTGGCTGGATTTTAAACCTTTGCACAAATAGCAGTCCTATGTCTGCTCTTTTGAACTTCTGTAAGCTTTATTTAGATGAAAATGGAGATCGAGATGGGTGTTCTGCATGATGAAAACCCTTTTAGATTATCCCCCCAAAGCTTAAGCAGTGTCAGTGGTATATGTTTTAATTACTCAGATCATCTCTGCCATAGCAAATTTTAGTGTGATCTTCCAAAATCTTGAGCAAATTAGCTTCTGTACATTGGTTTTGGCTCTCAGCAAAAGAGGCAAACAGTCTCAGGATATGCTTAAAAGACCTTGACTTGTGAGTGTATGATGTTAAAATTGATGTGTCTTCCTGATATAGACTACCTCCAAATCCCGGATATTTGAGATCCATAACAGAAATGTCCAAGATAAATTTGTGGTTTAAGAACAGATTTGCTATAATGATAGAGAAACTTTGTCAAGTAGTAGTGTGGGAAAAAGCTGCTGGGAGCAAGTCAGTCTCTTACTCTGTAGGCAGAAGTGATGGCAATGAAATACAGCAGTGAATACTTCTGAAATAACCCATTCACAGATGTACCCTAGGGATTTCCCAAACCCAAGTACGCTTGTGAAGGCTCAGAGCCCACTTCATTACAACTTCTTGGAAGGAAACATGGACTTCAAAATAATGGGATCAACAAACTGGAAATTGCTTTGATGAAGCTGATGAACAATTCCCAATTCACTCAGCTGGAAAAAAGAAATGTAATATGACTTGGGGCTTGGTTTTGGTCAACATTACAATGAGAATTTGGTCAACACAGGAGTTCAAACACACCACTCACCCTACCCTAATATGGTGTAGGATCAAGGGATGGATGCAGTCTCACATTTCAAAGTATCAGGGAGGCTTCTCGGAGGTTGGCTGAAAGGGTTGTGGGATGATTCTAGGAAGTTATGTTTGGTGTCTCAGGAGAACCTAAGCACACCTCTAGGCACTGAAAAGTGCCTGAGGGGATGCTGCTGTCCCTAGAATGGGAAGCTGTTCCGTACTCCTAACATGCAGGCTGTACACACCAACATGATGGCTGATCCACCAGCTGGGCGAAAGCACTCAAACAAATGTCTTGTGTTGCCCTGTTTGCTAATGAAGGCATCATGGTAATAGTTACCAGTTATACAGGATGACTATACCAGTACCCTTTAATTCTCAGACATTTGAAACATCCAGCTCTGTGAACAGTCAATCCATGCTCTAGCCAATGTGCTCATCAATGAAAGAGGTGAAGACATGGCACAATATATCCATATTGATATATCGATATATCTATATATTAGATATAGATATATCGATGGGTCTATATATCTAATATCTATATATAATATCTAATAATATATAAATATCTAATAATTTAATATCTAATATCTATATATTAGATACATCTATCTCTATATAGATCTATCTCTGTATCTATCTATATCTATCTATCTATCTATCAATATGGCTTTGAATGGCACAACATATCTATATACAGTTTGTGTAGGACAATGATGGCTTTAGGGGGTGCCTTGAATGAAGGCAGTCTGGACATGGGGTATACATGAGTGGAGAATGTTTGCAGGAGGAATGTATATTATTAAGTTTGGCAAAAAGATATAAAGAACCATTGATGTGTGCTCTGTGGGCATCAAACCTGTGTCCTGCAGTCCCTCTACAGGGACAGCTTTCACTGGGATGAGGACTCCAGTTAGCCCTGAGACCACGTAAAAAATGCTTAAGAACCTGTGAGTACAATTAAATCTTTCTGTTCCAAAATAGGGTGGCTCCTTCAAATTATCCACAAGAGTAGTTCTTGGCACATGCTGTCAGTGCAAATCATTCCCTAAAAAAGTGGCTGGAAGGGTTACAAATGGCATCGACCAGAACTGTGTCAGGGAACAGTTCAGCTCAGATGTGGTATTTCTGCTAATAGTTCTGCCTTGACTGTTATAATTTTCTAGTATAGTGGTAGCCTTGGGGATGAGACTAGCCTCAATTGAAACCTTGTGGCCTGCAATGTGAAAATACGTACCTGTAAAGGAAAGATAAATACTGGCAAATCATTTTTTGGATGTTAAAACCAACCCATGTAACTCAGTGGGGAGATAGTGTTTTTTCAATAACAAACCATCATTATGGCTAGGACCTCAGTGAGTATGTCTGGAACCAAGGAAGGTCAAACAAAACACCTGTGAGGTGGTATTGGTACTGATCTGTGGAAAACACAGTTATTATACTGCTATTCATGTGAACATACTCAAAGTGCATGATACAAAACATGTCTTTCCTGCAGAGGCTCTGTCATCATCGTCCTGGCTTGAGTTTGAATGTGATTTTAGGTACTTCTTGTAAGGTCCAACAGGGCTGTCACTCCCTTTTCTGCTGAAGCATTACTAGTATCCCTGAGACAGGCTGAGGGAAGGTTATAAGTTACCTCTGATCAACACCAGGGTGTGATGCTGAATTGATTTTATATGCATGCTGTGGCTTAACCCTGACAACTCAGCCCCACACAGCTGTTTCCTTACTTCCCTCATGGTGGCATGACGGAGAGAACTGGAAAAGTAAAGATAAGAGAACTCATGGGTTGGGTTTGATAAGTAGAAAAACCCCACGCACAAGCAAAGCAAAAGAAGGAATTAATTCACTGCTTCTCCCATTTTCAGGCATTGTTAAACCATACCCAGGAGAGCAGGGCTGGAATGGAATGGTGACTTGGGATGACAAATGCTAGTACTGGAATTATTCCCACTTCCTGCTTCTTCCCCCCATTTTATATGCTGAGCATGATGCCATCTGATATGGGATATCCCTGTGGTGAACTGTCCCAGCTGCACCCACTCTCAACTCCCTGTGCACCCCCAGCTGCCTCTCTGGTGAGAGGCAGAAAAGGCCTTGGCTCTATGTAAGCCCTGATCAGCCAGAATGAAAACATCTCTGTGTTAACAACACTGTTGTCAGCACACAGCCAAAACACAGCCCCATGCCAGCTACTGTGAAGAAAAGGAACTCTACCCCAGGCAAAGTGGCACAATGTAGAAATTCCCACAGCCTGCGCTGTCTGTAATTCCATCCCTCTCTTTTGCCCACACAGGATGAAGAGATGTTTCAACTTTGTGATCCCTCTCCCCCATGCAAAGTCTAGTACTGCTGGAGCTGAGACATGCACTCTAGGTGCACTTGCAATTTAGGCTGTGTGTACATAAAGCCATTAATTAGGAACATCAGGAGCAGAACAGGGTGGCATTATGGTGGTTTTGTTTTTCAATATGGATACAGTGGAAGGGAATATGGTAGGAAAAATTTTAGATCAACTGGTAACGGAAATTGCACCAAGGTGCAGAAAAGGCCTTTTAAGATGCAGCAAATAGCAGCCCTCTGACTGGTTAAAAAAGGCAGGCCAGGTTCCCGTTAAAGTATCAAAGTAGTCAAGCAGATGTTCATCTAGAAATATTTCTATCTCTGGCCAGCTACTGTTGAAGCATTAAGGAGACACAGCAGGAAGGAACTGTTAGAGTGCAGGCTCAAACTATCTATCAGACCAGCAAATAAAAGCCAAACCCCAACCAGTTTTTTTTTTAAGATGCATGCATGGCATTAATCACAGTACTTGAACACCAAAATGAAATTGCAATTCTACCACGTAATGTTTTTAAAAATCTAGAAGACAGGTTCTCTTCTTCAGGACAGTACTGGAATGAAAACAGGACTTGCAAGTATTAATGCAGAAGTAATACCTGAATCTCAATGCCAAAGAAGAGGAACTGTGGGATCTTCCAGGCAGGACATACTGCAAGTTATTCTTTCTTCTCTCACTGCACAGCTCAGAAGCAAGACTGGCAGTCTTTGATGACATCAGTATGAGTTTTGTTGATTGTCAGTCCTTCGAGATGTGTATGCTGTACTGCAGAAACTCACAGGTTTGGCTTGATTATAGCAGCAATGGGAGGAGAAACTGCTCCTCTCACTGCAGTTCTTCTGAGCAGAGCACCATGCTACTGATAGATGGTAACATGGCAGGGTTTATGATTGCCCAGAGAAAAGCTCGCTGAACTGAGAAGGGCGAAAGGCCTGCTGATTACCTACAGCTAACAAAACCAACAGGCCAGATCAGGATATTGGAGTAATCACAATTCAGTGCAATTTGGACTGCTACATTGATTTCTTGTGCAGTTACTGTTTTGCAACCTTGCTCTAGTGCTCTCTTGGTGATTACTTTGCCTTATACACAGTTTCTTACCTTAATTAGCAAACGCTCTTCCTCAAAGGCAGCTGACCTTTGTGGTGGAACAGTGCTGAAAAAAGTATTCTCCTTTGACATAGAAAGCTAATTTATTCTTAAGTATTGGGCTAATTTTTTTCTCTGTCATATCCTTGATGAATACTATTTTTTCTTTTCAATTGTACTAGAAAATCTAAAGAACATCACTGGTTTTGAAAAAAAGTGTGTGTTGTTGTTGCTGTTGTTGTTGTTGTTTTCCCCAGGGGAAAACAGGTGTCTCATGCCATTCTTTGGTAAAGGTGTCTCCCTCAGTGTGTGAGCAAGCCTGTGAACTCAGCACCACAGCAGCCCAGGTGGTGCACAGTTTGTGCTCTGTCTTCAGTTAAAGAGCATACAATAAATTGCTGTAGCCTGCAGATAATTGTTAGAGGTGGGAAGCAAACACGGAGAGATTTTTAGCAACATATTGATGGTGCTTAACCATTTCAGTTCCCTGCTAAGCTCCGTTCAGGATACAGAGATGGGTTAGCTCTATGAAAGGACTGGCACAAAAATCTCTGGATGCATTTTGCTGGACCCAACTTAAACTCTAGTTCAGTATCTCCTAAAACCTGCATGTTTTTATTAGAATTCTCTTGTCCCCCTTCAGAGAGCTCTTCTGTGTGATCCCATGACCCCACCACCTCTTGTCACTGCAATTCCAGGCAAAGGCACAGCCAGCTCCTCGAGTGCTGCTCGAGCTCAGGAGAGGAAAAGTGGGGACTGATGTGGATGAGTGGCTGGAAGCAGAGACCCCACTGGCCCGTAAAGGATTGGAAGTAGATGGTTCCTGCTTGAAGCAGGAAAAAGCACTTTATTTTCCCCCTTGGTCCTTCTGTGACTCAGAGTGTAACCCTGCTGTACATAAATAACTCTTCCAGCTCTGTGAACTGGAGGAATTTGGCACATGAGTGGCTCAGAATTTTAGGAAAGTTGATAATAAATGAGTGCAGTGAATTGTTATGCATACATTTTAAACATAATACAAATGGCTTTTGCCTTATTACCATATTGTGATAACAGAGTAATTTACATTTTTTGCTTTTCCAGAAAAAAATGAAGATATCATTCAGTGGACCCTGGGAAATAAGCTTTCATAATCAATTACAAAAATAAAGCTGGATTTCAAAATATTTAGTTGCATAATTATATCATTTTAGTGTTGTAAGTGTAATTTGCTTTTGTCTGTTGACAAAAGCTGTCTAGTTATTTAATACTCTATTTGTCAGCAAATGAACATGTATTTCCAACATGGATTCTCGTTTAAATCTTAAAAAAATGAGGATGTGGAGTTCGACCTCCATAGTCACTGTCTGATAAAACATAAGTAAATATGTTGTTTAAAGTATGCAGTAGACAAATATATCAGTAAAAGACTTCAGATATTATGGCGATACTGTTAGTGAAGAATATTACCATTTCCTGATCATTCCTATAATTGTTGCAGTTATTTTATATTAAAGATTTTTTTTAATTATGTGAATGTCAGAAGGGTAAATTCACAAAAAGGAAAATCACTTTACATATAACTTAGTGGGATAACGATGTGTAGAACCTATTTTAAAGAAACCATGACAGACATATTTCATTCGTCAGTCTGACACAAAAGGAAATGACTTCCTCTAATATGCAATGAAATAAATAAAGGTCAGATGGTTCATTTGTCTGCATTTGCTTTGTTCAGTTCTACCAGTTGAACAGGATGTTTTCTATTAACATTGCTTTCAGGTTTCCTGGTAACAATAGCACCAAAATAAAGACCAGATTTTGTCACTGTGAAATTCACTCCTCCTGCATAAAGTTCTATGCCTAGAATCTGCAAAGAGAAAAGCTGAAATAAGATGTGGGAGCTGCTATATGTCTGTGTAAGCACCAGGCTGAGATCCGTACAAACTTACAGGAGCCAGGTACTCGGCTTCCACCAAAACTCAGAGGAGGTGAGTACCTTTGTTCTTAAAGCTTTGTTTTGCAAATGTGAGCTCTGTAGGGCATAAGAGCCTCCTAGTATTCGCTGTATATATATGAGTATACATGAACGGTGCCTTGGGTATCCAAAATCTATGCAAGTGAAAAGGAGAGCATGGAGCATGCAGCTTCTCAGCTGTGAAGCAGCAGCAGCCTTGCTGAGCCATACTGCTTATGAGACAGGCTACTGGATCTTCCTCACTGACCACACTTGGCTTGTGCCCTTAGGTGACCTCCAGCTCAGAAAGAAGAACATGAGTTAGCTACTGGCAAGCTTTGAACCACATGGGGTTCAAGTGGAAGGAAGGGCTCTATGCCAGTCATGTGTGCACTGGATGTTCCACCTAACTGGAGTGTGGTTTGTGTTGAGGTATGTTTTCTTTGTCTATTTTTTTTCCTGAAGTGTGCAATTACAAAAATTAAAATATTTACATCATTACAAATGAAATTTCAGTGTCAGCTTTTTCTGTTGTCAGATGGAATATTCCTACATGCAGCAGGTGAATTATTTTCCTGGGGAATCAGATACAAAACTGTTTTCAATACAGAGAACAATAAACAGATTATTACAGCTATATACTTTCTGATCAAGAAGTTTCCCTGTGTTCAGAGGTGATGCTTGTCCCATAGCTCCCATATCAGCTGTGTGCCAGGCTTCACAGTAGTTGCTAACCAGTCGAATCCCATTTGCAGTTGAACCATGCCATATTATTTTTTGAGGCCTGAAAGGTAACATTAAGAAGTTATTTACTGGAAAAGCCTCTTTTGCTTTATTCAACTGCACACCTGGATGTGTAGTGGTCTGCACTCCTTGTGCTTGAAGCAAAGAGTGCTTAGGTAAATATGAAGACAGAAAGAAGAGAAAGAAAGGTGAACACAGCCTGATATCCCATTTCTAGACTATCAGAAAGACAAAGAAAAATGGCATTAAGAAAGTGAGAAATTTTTATCACATGTCTAGCAGCCCCAGATATTTCTATTACTATCTGGCAAAAGTAGAAAAAATCCCCCTTACATATAACATGTAAAACATAAATGGTAATGTCAACTCACCAAGATGAATCAGTCATGATATTCCTCCCATCAAAGGAGTATATTGGAATATGAATGTTGAATTGTCCACCATTTCCATCAAATATAGATTCCCAGTTATTGAAAAGGGTTTCTCCCTGTTAAAATTTCAAAGCCACTTTTACAAACAAAACAAATCCCAAATCTACATCCAATCCCAAGTCTACCTTTATAGACTTATCTGTAAATTGAAAATTTTATCTGCATTTAAGGACTCTTGTGATTTCATTTTTCACATCAGTTTCTGCATAATGTTCCTGAACAAACTTGTCTCATCTGTCATCTCTATGCAAATAGCTGTCTGGTAGCAAATAGCATGCCTTTGCCTCAAAGTTGTCTCTGTTCTGTTGTCACTCCAAAAATTCAGCTTGATCATCCCCTGTGTTTTTCCTCCTAAGGCATTGTTTGAAAAATTGCTTATAACTACTGTAGCTGTAGAGAAAATATAGGCATAACTTGTACTGGAACTTCTGTTAAGGTCACAGTTTTGTGAAAAGTATTGCAAACATTCAGGAGAAAAGCTTTACACTTGGCTTCCTCTAAAACTGCTTTTGAGTTTTTCCAGTCAAAGTTGAAACCATATTGTCTTCACAAATTTCTCTCAAGGCTCTATGTTTGCGTGCACTTCAGAGCAGCATCCGTTCAACATGTTCCAAGCATCATGTGTTATTCCTGTAGGTTTCTTTGGCCGCTTGTCCTGGGAGCCAGCCAATGCTACAAAGACATGGTTTGTTTTCTTCAGTTTTAGAGTGTGTCTGTTTATGTGAGACCACAAAATGACTCATGCTCTAGACTCTCCTCTCCGTTTCATTGGGGTATATCCAATGTCATTCCTAAGCACAGAATTTGCATTTTTCTTAGAAATGAGAAAAATAGGCATTTTATCCTATGATCATGCTAAAAGGTAGAACGTCATAACTCAGTAGTTTTCTTCTCCATCACTGTTTTTTTTGTTCCTTGAATCTGGCTGTGAAATATGAAGCAAAGCTGTTTCTTTATAAAATGCAGTTTGAGCCAAAATTTAGTGCTTTTGCTATTTTCCGAGATTTTTGGGGAACCTACAGCCTATCCTAAAAAAACCAAGCACTAAATACCCATTTTTACCTGAAGATTGACTATTGGCAAATGGTGTCGGTCTGTTTTTCTGACAACTGTGGCCAGATCTTGCAAGTGTGATGAGAGGAAGGCTCTATAGGTGGATGTCAAACCGGCAAGCTGGGCCTGCCGAAAACACTGAAAATCTGCTCGCATGTCACCAGACAGTGGGAAGTTCAAAGCCACCAGATGCAACTGGAAGAAAAAAGAAGAAAAGGAACCATTTAAAAAAAGGCTTATGACACAAGGAAGATATATGTTGGAAACGGAACAGCCCCCTCCTCCTGCCAGCAAAGAACACATACCCTTCATAACAGGTATGAAAGTTATTTGTGGCCATAACATTACATTTCTCAGAGCCATAAGACCTTAGCAGAAATATCAATTTATCTTTCAACATTAAGGAGACCATGAAGATTATATACTCCTAAAAATAAAAATCTTTTAGAAGCAGCTAATATTTTCAATTGGAAATCTTTGAGTTTTCGCATGAACAAAATCCCAAATCCTACAAACGTGGAAAAAAATAGTAAGAAGTGACTAGGTACCATTTAAAAATACAAGAAGTAGCATGCTTAAGTCAAACAGCACAGATGCAAGAACTAATCCACATTCTTGTTTTTTTTTCTTTCTGGTTTCATTTTTTAGGTATGTCACTTACCTTGCTTTCTTTGTCTAAATATTTTAAAGCCTTTTAAATAAAGGCTTAAGTTCTAAAGTGTCAATCTAAGCCAAGCAGCAGCAAGAAGATTTAAAATATTGTAATGAATATTTTAATTATTTTATTGTTACACTATTGTTAGTTTAGAAGTTACTCTGTATTGCAGGTACAACCACTAAATGAAGAGGTATTCCTAACTCAAAGTCTGGGTTTTTTTTACTTTGAGACGGGAAAGGGGCTGGGATGATGAAAATAGATTTAGAGGGAACAATTTCAAATTGTGTCTGGGATGTCTGAACAAGTTCAAGAAGTGTATTTGTAAATTTCTGAAGTAAAATCTTTGAGTTTGAAGAGCAAATATCACAATTGTCCTCAAGATGCAAACTGTCACATTGCAAAGCACAACTCCGCAGCTGCAATACAGATCTCATACTTACTGCTGGTTTTCCATTGTTCATATTTGATATTGGTCTCAGTGCTGGAATAGACTGAAATCCCTGTTATTTGAACACAAGCAAAAAAAAATTAAATATCAGAATTTTAGACACTCAGTAATTTTTTAAATAAAAGTTTAATCACACCTGCAGTCCTACATGAAAGCAGCCTGCTGTTGGTAGGAGCAGAAGAGCAGTTGAGGAAAACCAAAACCGAAAGGTTAAGGAGGATGTGAAAACAGAAAATGTAATGGGTAGAAACATTTCTCAACCCTGTTAATTGTTTCAGGAACAGCAAAATTTTCTTCTCCAGTTATGGCAAGTATGAGTAACAAGCCACTGGCTGTAGCAGATGGGAAACTGAGGTGGTGTCAACTGGAGGCTGCAGAAAATTTCTTCTAACTTGAAGTCTAGTCATTTTCCCAGCATGCTAGGTGAACTTCTCCCTGACCTACTCTAACCCTTTTTATTTGTTTCTGGCCATCTTCCTTCTCACTGCTTCTTTCTAGTACTCTCTTACCCTTTCATTTTCTCAGCAGACCAATTAACCTGTCATCAAAAAGCCCTTCTCTATTCCCTTTATCATTTCTTGGTTTTCATCCTCCCAAAATTTCTTTGGACAGGCAGCATGTTCACATGCAGGTTGGTACAATAACTTGCAGAGTGAGGTCAGGTCCAAACTAACAACTGAGGCTTTAGAGTACACCCTCTGCATGCTGTGGGGTAAGCTACATTCAGGTGATGATTATGGTAAACTGAATGCAGGACTATAACCTTTCAAAGGAAATCTGCTTTTCAGAAACCCTTTCCTGACTTTCCTTGAAGGAGATCAATATGATTGCTTTCAGGCTTATGAAACAGAATTCTGTGGGTTTGTGAGTTTTTGTTTGGTTTTTCTTTTGTTTGTTTTTGGTCTTTTTTTTTTTTTTTTTTTGCGAGCATCTTACTTTATTCTGCTTTTTGTAAATGTTGCTTTGTCTCTGTAGTGTTTGGAATCTCAGAAGATACTGGAAACAGATGACTATCCGAGCAAATCAATCTGCAACTTATGTAGTGGTAGGATTCTTATTTTGAACTGACAAATCTAGGTGGAAAATCACATTGTGCAGGGATCTGCATGCAACTTCTGCCAAGTGTATCACACAACTAGACTCAGTTTTTCATGGTCCAATATTTTATACTTACATGGCTTGATATCGCTGGAGGAGGAAGACTGTCAGCAGGGATAGGAATTAGCTCACCCAGCTGAAAGAACCAAAAAGGAGAGTAGAAAAAAAAATATTATCAGGAGCTTCTGAATTCCAAAAAAAAAAAAAAAAGAATGTTTGCACCCACACTTCTCTCCCTCTGTAAAAATATCTCCCTCACCTTCATCATGAGGAAGGGAGTTGGAAAAGTTTAGGGTGTAGTGCAATAGTACCTGCAGTTTTCTCCATCCTCTTTGAACACGAATAAAAACCTCACTGGTTTCCCTCAGATAGATTAGTGTACCTTCTGCTACATAATGAACTTTTTCCAACATAGCCTCAATGTTTTGGAATGTTGTAACCTGTCAAATATGAAAGTGAAATATATTTCATCAGACACACAAAACGTTTTGTAAGCTAAACAGTCTCATTTGGACAGATAAATATCAAGGCTTCTTCTGCAGGAAATGCTCATAAAGTCAGTTTTATGTAATTTAATCCATAAAGTAATATGAATATCTTGCTACTTTGGCATACCAGCATCATCATTCTGTGGACTGTAGTAGAACTGCAGCAATTTTGTACAAATTTTCTGCATCCTGAAGATTGTTGCACTCCTACAGTTTAGCATCTTGGGTCAAAATGGCAGAGTTCAGAATAGAACTGCAGTAGTTTAAAACTGGGACAAACTTCAGGAAAGTGCAATTTCTATTACTTTTTTTTTCATTTCTTTGTTGTCAGAAGGCATATGAATGCTTAATAAATAATGCAGATCCTACTATAGATTTGTATATATTTTTTTAATCTTCGTTTTGACCTAAGTAAGCTCAGACTTTCTGTCTGATACAGTAGCTCCTGGCCTGCAACTACAGTCTTCTGTCTTGGGGCGCCAGTCTTTGAACATGTGTTTCTCCCCTGAGAATTGCAATGAATGCCCTCTACTAGCTTGAATAGGGCTTTTGGGGGGGATTTTCATAGGCTTTTTTGATGTTCAGTGGTTTTTTGTTTGTTTTGTTTTGTTGTTTTGTTTTGGTTTTGGTTTTTTTTTACAGAAATGATGAATTCTTAATTTAGAAATTACTGAGACTTCTGCTGTAGCTGGTTTTTTTTCTTCATGGGTATCTTGGATCCAGTTTTGATTAATTTCATAATATAAGAAAAGGAAACAAATTTGCATGTATTCTCTAGCACAACGATTTTTAGATTTGCTAGGGAAATTTACAGGTTGCACCTCAAAATTATGTGGTTTATAAAACATTCTACTAAATAAAAACACAGGAAGGGACTTTCACTCCTCTTTCAGTGCTACCAGTGACCACTAAAAGTTTTGAAGAAAATTTTCTATAGCAAACTTCCTTGTTTTGCTCTCTTACCAGATTCCTGGTGGCAGGTGACCCTGGCTCTCCAGGAGGACCTGGTGGCCCGGGCATCGCCGCTGCTAAAATAAAATAAGCATACAATACATACTGAAGGCCATATTTTTTGAGAGAAAATATGAGTGACACAAAGAAAGCATTTAGTGATGGTGTCCAGGAGCAGTGGAAGTTTTAAACAGCCGTGTCCTGAATAGCTCAAGTCAACTACAGAAAATACATTCTAAGGAGTTTTTCAGAAGCAATGACAAAACAATCTTTTCTCTGTTTTTTGGGAGGTTAAGGCCAACAGATTGCAATCTGTTGTAGAAACTGCAAACGAAGAACAAACCCCACTTAAATTGACCAGAATGCTGTGAGCTAGTGCACATGGAAGAGGAAGAACTTTTTGCTCCTGCCCATATAAGCTTTGAGGGAGACATTGCATCTTATGCTCTAAAGGCAAACAAAAATTTACTTTTCCTTAGATGAAAAATTTATGTGCGTAAGCTCAGCTTTTGTTACAAAGCAAAAAAGAATTCTTCAGGGATATGAACTTGGACTTCTGAGACTGCAGTTCACACCACCTGGTGCCTGGTTTCTGTCTCTACTCCAAAAGTGAATTTCTTCACCTTGAGCTGGTTTCTGGAGTAAAAACTTCTTTCTTTTAAGGCAGGAAAGATTCAAAGATAAGGAAGACTAAAAGCATGCATTTTGTGCAAATGTGTAGCATGAAAATGGAACTTTGAAGCTGTTTGTAAGAAGGAGCTTCTACACAAGGACCTTACTTGTTTGGTTTTGTGAAACCCTGAGGAGCCTCAAAATCCCCTTTTCCAAGAAGAATCTATGCACTGAGGCATTTGCAAGGATACTCCAGAGCAGGCTCTTCATACCAATGGCAGGGGAAGGGGGTCAGCTCTCAGAAGTGTTTAGAGCTATTTACCTGCAGATAAGCCATTCCTCTTTCCCCATATTACAGTATGTGAACTCCGTACCACAGTATGTGAACTCCATAATTACAGATAGTAATAGCTTTAAAAGAGATAACTGAACCTTGAAGATAGGGAATAAATAAACATCTGTTCCGAACATTTGGCAAAACGTGTGCTGCCTAAAGAACCCTTTTATGAAGCAAAGTGGAAAATGTGTAGGAGGATGATGAAGACTAATGGCAGAGAGCATAAATGAAAGTATAGGGATGGAATACTAATAATAATTTGTTTTGTCTGACTGGATCTCTTAGCTACTATCCAGAAGTGCTTAATCTAAATTACACAGGAAAAGGCCTGAAGACCTTTATGTGCTTCACGGATGCTGCGGATCTGTCTGTATTTTGATGACCAGGGCCTGATTCACATAAAGCCTATGTTTCAATGTTGAACATGTAAAAGGATTTTTAATTTGTCAAATATTATTCAGAGGATGAATACTTCTGATAGACACTAAATTGATAGTATTGACTGGAAGACAGATTGGAAGTCTCACCTGCTGTATAAATGAGGCTGACCAGGTTCAAGAAATACCTGGAGAGAACAAATCGAAGAGAGATATGTCTTCTCCCCAAACTAGCACACTGGAAGCACAAGTCTTGTGGGAAAACAGTCTAATTGTTATTTCTCAGGAATGGAGACCTGTATTTGCTAGACCTGTCAAAACTTTAGGAAGAATAGATCTCTGTTACAGCATCTCTATTCAGTTAAAGTCTCCCTTTTCTACTAGTACACCATCTTCAGTTGAGATTAAGGAATGCTCTGCTCTGGTTTTACCTGGCTGGCTTCCCATGCCAGTCACAGATCCTAGAGGGAGGAATCAGTCATTTTCTCAGGCATATCTGTCAAGTAATGTCAGAGGAGCCCAGCACCCCATCCACCACAACCTAACGCTTGACATTAACAGTATGAGGCTTGTCACTAGGAAACCTGTGACTCAAAATGAGTCAAAAGCACAAATGTCTTGAACTGTGACATTTGATTTCTAACCACATACTCCTTTTTATGTCACCTTGTTTGCAAAATTCCTCTCTTGATGTGACTATTTGTGGCACGTTTTGCTCCTTTTTGCTAACCCAGTAAGTTGAAAATCATTAAAGGCAGAGTAAGCAACCTGAAGTTTCATTTCTATTTAGCATTTGCATAACAACTAGTTTTTAGAAGCAGTTCTCCAGCAGTCTCATTCAAGACCCAAACTCTACTGTGGGTACTGCCTTTTCGTCAGAAAATCAGAGGAGCACTTGGGTTGAAAAAGACCCTTTAGATCATCACCTCCATCGGTGACACCAAGAACTGCAAAGTCTATTACTGAAACATGTCCCTAAGTGCCATGGTTACGCTTCCAGAGATGGTGACTCAACCACTTCCCTGGGCAGGCTGTTCCAGTGGCAATCCTTTAGGTGAAAACAGTTTTCCTAATATCTAATTTAAACCTCCCCTGGTACAACTTGGGGCCATTTCTTTTTGTCCTATTGCTCGCAACCTGGGAGAAGAGACTGCCCCTCCTGGCTACACTCTGCTTTCAGGCAGTTGTAGAGAGTGAAAAATCACCCCTGAGCCTCCTTTGCTCCAGGCTAAACACCCCCAGCTCCCTCAGCTGCTCCTCACAGGACTTGGGCTCCAGACCCTTCCCCAGCTTTGTTGCTGTTCTCTGGACATGTTCCAACACCTCAGTGTCGTTCTTGTAGTGAGAGGCTCAAAACTGAGCACAGGATTCAAGGTGTGGCCTCAGCAGCGCTGGGTGCAGGGGCAGTCACTGCCCTGGTCCTGCTGGCCACACCATTGCTGCTACAGGCCAGGGCCATTGGCCTTCTTGGCCATCTGGGCACTGCTGGCTCATCTTCAACAACTGCCAACCAGCACCCCCAGGTCCTTTTCTGCTGGGCAGCTTTCCAGCCACTTTGTCCCAGCCTGTGAAGCTGCCTGGGGTTGTTCTGATGCAAATGCAGGACCTGGCACTTGGTCTTACTGACTCCCAGACAGCTGGCCTTGACCCACGGGTTCAGTCTGTCCAGACCCCTCTGTAGAATATTTCAGCAGATGAACCTTCCTGCCCAGCTTGTGGGCAAACTCACTAAAGTGTGCATTTGATTCCCTAACCCAGATAATTGATATTGGATAGGTCTGGACTCAATACTGAACCCTGGGAAAACCCCCCTGTGATGGCCACCAGCTGGATTTAATTGCATTCCCCAAATGAGAAGTGTTTTGTCCCAAATTTAGCCAGCTGCTCAATTTGATGGATTTTTCAAAGCTGTCAATGTAACCTATCTCTACTATGCAGATTTCCTTCCAGCCACAGCCACAGCAAGATCATTCACACAATAGCACTCTGTCCTAGGGTGACTCCCTAAACCAAGACACACTCCCATGGCACTAGTCAGTGAAAACTCTCTGCAGAGAAATTGTCCCTTTGTGCTCTCAGTTCCAACTCTCTGCCTAGGAGAAACTGGTGGAGGGCAGGAGGAGAGCAGGGAACAACCTGATTCAGGTATGCAGAGAGAGTGGGCAGCTGGGACAACCTGCCAGGTATGAAAGAATTGGTCATGTGTGGGTTGTGGGCACGTGGCTGTACACTTGCATATACACTGAAAAGCTCACCTGAGCCATATATTGCAGGGGGGCCTGGTGGTCCAGGTGGTCCAGGTGGGCCAGGAGGTCCAATTTTTCCGTAACCTGGTAAGCCTGGTAAGCCAGGTAACCCTGGAGGTCCTCTGGGTCCAACAACTGAGTCCCCTTTGGGTCCCTGTCAGTGATGAAAAATATTTCCTTGAATGTATTGATTTCACTGCTGCAGGGCCATCATCTCTAGTGGCAACATTCACCAGATGCCTGCCACCACACTGCCATTTAGACATGAGTCTGTATGTAATTTTCTCCAAGGAGGCATGGGTATATTGGAAAAAAGAAAATTTAACCCCATACTGAAATAAAGTCAAAGATTTAAATTTCAGAAAGCTTTCTGAAAATTCTCGTACCTATCCCTGTGCAGCTGATACCTGCAAAATTCTCAACAGTGCTCTCAAAGTCCTGTATTTCTACTCTACTCACACTGAGATTGCTTGCTTTGATAGGCTCAGAGAGTTTATGGAGAACTTTAATGTCAAGTGTGTCTATGCAGGGTGTACACCTCATGATGAGTGCTGTCTTCTCTCTCCTGTGATCAAATGTTAGCCCTTAACCTCTCCAGCTGCCAGACTTGCAGAATAAAAAGCCTTCAACTCCCTTCATTTCCAATTTAGCAGTGTGTCCTCAGCCTGACTGAGGGGGGCTTGTGCTCCCTGTGCTCACACCATCCTGCAGACATGGAACAAACTGAACCCTGGACAAGGAGAGCTCAGCTGTGCCTTCCAGCTCCTTCTTTCCAGTAGAACAGTTTCTAAACAGGGAGATGGTTCTCAGCAACGTGGAATAGAAGCAGGAGGATTTTTGAGGCTGGTCTTGCTAACCTAACACTTCATCTTCAGCTGTGGCCCACTCATTCACGGTTCTTGACATAGACACGGCAGTAGAGGAATGCAATGAACATATTTCTTGCCAGATACCAGGGTTAAACTAGTTTCCAAAGATTTGGTGCATTTTATTTCAAAGCAGCTGTGGTGGTAATTGCCAGAAGATAAAATTAAAAGGTAGACAGTAGACAATGGCTGAATTTTATAGAAATGGTCCAGATGGCTATACATTGGTCTTTTCAGTCATGTTTTTGGATTACTAGGAAAATAAGATTAATTATTTAGATGGCAAATAATTTTCAAATCAGCCTCTAACTAACTTTATATGGCTTATTTTGGTATTTATGGAGGTATAAGTAGTAGCATCACAAATTATACATGCTGCTTTGATTTGTAATGCTGTTAATAGCATAATCTACATACTGGTGTAGCTATATGAGACAGCTGAGCACAACATTACATCTGTATTTCATAGCAAAGTAATTCTATGCACAACAGTGAAGTGTCTGTGTTTATACTTCATGCAATTTTCTTCTATTCACCTAATGCTTAGCATGTCAGTTTTTATATAGTTCCTAGCAATCCTGATGTTTGTCTCTTTTTAGTGCCTTCTAAATTAATTCTAAATGGGTAGTCACAAATATTCCCATTCTACAGTTTCTCTGACTTACAATTAATCCCGGTCTTCCAGGTGGTCCAGGAGGTCCTGTCAGAAAAAACCCTCCATTGGGTTCTCCTTTTTCTCCTTTTACACCAGTGACTCCATTGTCTCCTTTTTCACCCTTTGAAGAAAACGTATTTTAAAATCTTGATTGTAAGACAAGAACACAATGCACTAAACTTTTAAATTTACATGAAGTCTCTGAATTTGGTACAGGAAAGCACCTGCTTGAAATGATGTTTTTGACATCACTTTCTTCTGTGATATGGGATGAAAAGGAATGCTTTCTCTATTGAGGCTGCAAGGCTCACTCAGGGCAAGGGCTAGGGGAGGTGGGGTTAGGTGGAGGCAGAGAAAATGCCTCTGTTGCTGTTTCCTGCCATTCTGCCCAGCAAAACCTTGTTCAGTGCTGTAGCTGGAGGCGAAGAGAGAGTTGGAGGAAGCATAAAAGCCTGGCTTTGTGCTTTCCTCCATCACCAGGGAAAAAGCAGAGCAAGATTGACATTGAATGGACAGCTATTTGAAAGTATGTGACAAAGTGAGCAGAGCAGGGTGGGGTGTGTGCCACGATAACAGAGGAGACACCACACAAAATTGCAGACACTTGAAACAGTATGTCTTCTGTTCTGCATGGGAGGTTATCAGTTAGTTTGGGAAATAGAGCAATGGGTTAGAAGAATTATTTAAGTACTATGTTATTATGTTGCTGTGCAAGATGAGCCACAGCATTTATACATTCCTCCTCACATTATTTTTTTTCTGTTTGTCTGGTTTTTTTTCCCTTCAGTTTTATTTTTTTTTTATCTATTATTTTCATGTTTCTGAGAAATAAACCTGTGGATAGAAGAAGCAAACGGCAAAGCAAGAATAGCAGGTATCTGCAGACAGCCAGAGGACATGGCTATGTATAGCTCCTCCTCTGACTTTTAGTCTTTGTAGATTCTCAATAAACATGACTCAAAATGTTTCTTTATTCCAGGCTAGTTTTGGGATGTTGAAGAACTAGACGAAAAATGTGCTCTTGGCAGCTAAATCTATAAAGCTACAGACATTACACTGTAAGATAAAACCCTATCAGCTTTGCCACATCCATGGAACACTTCATGCCATAGGAATAACTTGGGTGTACTCAGCCAAGGAGAAATAAAATCCTAAAACCAGGCAGCACTAAGAGTTCTCCAAGAGACTGTCAGCACAACACTTTTGGTAGCATCATTAAATGATAATTTGATTCAAAAATTTTCACTTCTTTTACTGAAAAAGAGTCTTATTCACCTAAAAACATTTACTATAATATCATATTTTTATTAATTTTTGTCGCTTGAAGCAGTCAAGAGAATAATGGAACAGAGAGAGACCAAACAAATCAAGGTATGGGTATACTTTGCTGTAAGAGCTTCCAGGAAAAGTAGTTCCTATAATTTAATTTTATTCAATGTGTTTAAAAGATAAATAACATGACACAGAAGTGATTTCCACTCCCCTTTCCCCTCACCCAGTGTTCTAGAAGCCTTTTAGGTAATGGATGTCTTTTACCTGAGCTGGCATGGAAACAAAAGCATTAATTTAAGGCGGATATGTTAGGTAACAGTGAATTATGACTCACTTTAATACCACTGGGAAGGTAAAAAGCCTCAGCAATAAAGTTTCTTTCAAAACTAGTCTTTATAGACCTGTGACAACTGCTATCTCTATAGTTGTAATAAACTTGCCTATGTTTATAAACTAGCTGGAGTTTAAGAAATGAATATAATTTGTAATTGCTGATGCCCTTATTTTTGTGTATTTCACCATGTTGCACTGATTTGTGCTTAATTTATAGTAAAGAACAATTTAAAAAAGCTTAACAGAACTCAAACACAAATGGGATATAATTACCTTTATGCTATTAATAAAGTGGCTGAAATATGATGGAGGCAGAAGTGGACCTGAAAAATGAAGAAAATACATTAAAGTACAATAATTATCTGTAATTTTCCTTTTAAAAGCACTGCTTTTGGTATTGCTGGTTTAGGAGTTTAAAGGAAGACTATTTACAATAATGGAATTAACCTTTATATCAAACAGATTATTTTTAGTTTGATTCCCTAACAAAGCAAGATTTATACAGCCTATCTTGTCTGTGCCCTATCTTGTCTGTCACTCTTTCACCTTAATAATTTCTGAATCTGGTTGGGATTTTAGAAAAATGAGAGGCAAAGAAGGCTCAAATACGAAATATTCCCAGTTTTCTGAAAACATAGAAGCTGGGAAGAGGAGTGAAAGAGATGCATCCAAGCTAATCCCTTTGATGGAAGCCAAAGTAAAAGAGAAGCTTTTCATGTGTTTTGATGGTAGTGGGGTGATCCACCAGTAGATGTGTGATCTCTCCTGCAAAGACAGTACCAGAGCTGACAAGAGAAAGAGATAGTGTTTCTGCTATGCTGCCAATTGTATAATAACTCTTCCTTGACATTTTTCTGCAATGAAAACCAATATCAGATTCAATGGTTATACCATCTGTGTTGTCAGCCAAAGCTGTCCAGCACAAAAGGTTCAAAAAGCCTTCAAATATTATCTGCTTGGTGTACATTTGGAAAAAAACACCCCTATTTTGCAGCTTCCCATAACGGCTCAATGCATTTCCTTCAAATGTGTTTTGGTTAATTTTTGAGATTTTTGGGCCCAACACTCTGCCAGCCATAGGGCTCATTTCCCAGTGTGCCACCTCAGATAAAGTTAAACCCAGCAGACATTGTGGGGCAGAAATATATTCTCATTATGGCACCTGTTTGGATTTTATTCCAACCTTACCAAATACAGCTTGCAGCAGTGATCTGCTTGATCCTTGTGGGGGTAAGGGAATGGACACGTCAAATGGAAAGGCAGGTGTCCTTCTCAGATATTGCTTAGTATTAATCTCTACACTGAGCACTATCTGAGGTCTTTATAGGATGAGTCTAGGTCTGAATAAGGTACGTGAAGTCCATGTTGTTTGAGTTTGCTCTCACTCTTTCTGTGTTGGCTTCATATTTTTGCATGTTATCAATTAATAGACCCTGCTTATAAGGTTGGAGAGGTGACATTTTGAGAGAAGCAAAAATAAATCCACTGCATGGACAAATACCTCAGTTCAAAAAGCTTTTCTGGCTCCTGGAACTCAACAAATGTAGTGGA